>JBBPDI010077608.1:0-14778 GCA_037974545.1 Cucumis variabilis | reverse complement strand
TTAGCTATTAATTAATTGGAGAATTAATTAATAGTTTAGTTTTATTTAATTAAATTAATATAAATCTATAAGATATTAAAGAGATATTCATTCAAATGTGAATGAAAATATTAATTAAATATATTAATATAAATTTATAAGATATTAGAGAGATGTTCATTCAAATAAGATTTGAATGAAATATTAACTAAATATGATTTAATTAATTATTAACTAATTGATTAATAATTACTTAATTAGTAGATTTGATATTTCTATTAATTTAATATTTTTTAAATTAATTGAATCTCATGATTCTATCCTACTCCTTTTTCTATTTCAAGAAGGAAATATAGTTATAAATATCTAGAAGAAAACAATTTTTTTTAACGAAAAAAATCGAGAAAAGAAAGTCAATGTTGTTGCTCTCAGCAAAGAGAAAATAATTTCTCTCAAATATCTCTAAACTTTTTCCATTCCAATTGATTCCCACAAACCAATCTCATCCCAAATGATAGGAAGGTCTCTGATGGATGGTATCTCAATTTGAAAACTTACTTAATAGATTCAGAGACATAAACAAGTAAGTTTTCTTTCTCTAATATATAATTAGAAAGCATGCTTCGTCTTTAAGGTTTTATTAAGAAAACTAGTTTCTTAATTATTTTTGTTAATGTATTGGTATTTTGAGATTTCCAAATTAACTACTAAACTATTGAAGGATGAGCTCTCCGTCTTACCAAAAGGTCAAATCAACTTCAATACTATTGGTTTGCAACTTTAATAATAATAAAAGAAAAAACGAACCATGGGTAGCAAATTTTCACAAACACGATTTTAATTTAAAAGTGTAAAGACAAAAATAAACCAAAATTAAAATATCAATGACAAAAAGTAAGTATTTTGAAAATACTAAAACAAAAAGATTGAAGCAAAATTTGAAATTGAAGTCATTCAATTATACCTCACAATTTGATAAATAAAAGCCTACTATCTACTGTTAGCAACAAATACATACATGCATACATGCATATATATATATATATATGTAACACCCCAAACTATCTAGTTAATTTTAATTTTTGTTATTTTAGATTTTGGGTGTTATGTGTGAAATTTTAAGATGATATTTTAATATTAATTATATCATTAATATTAATTAATAATAATTATTAAATAAAAATATACCATGTTTTTATTGGGAAGAAAGAGAAAGAAAATTTAAGTTGATGGGAGGGGTGGTTATTGAGGAGAGAGAGATATTAAATTGGAATAGGAGAAGGAAAAAGGAATAAGTTGAATATTTTGGGGAAAGTAAATAATAATAATAATGATATTATTATTATTATTATTTACTTATTTAAAACCCCTCTCATTATGCATGCCAAACAAAAGAAACCATCCATCTTCCTCCCCTTGTTTGGCCCGATTTTTCATTATAGGCTTGCATTGGGTTGGATATGAGAGAACTTGACTACCCAAAATCCAATCAAATTATAATCATCACAATTTTGCTAGGATGATGTGGCAAAATTTAATTGGCTGAAATTTCTTGCTCAACAAATGCCCCCTTTTTTAGATTAGTGCACGTGTATGGGTGGGCGAGTCTCGAAAACGATAAGCTGAAACCAAAAAAATACAAGTCATTTGTTCTTGACTTTGGCTTCAGTTAATATGTCAAATTAATCACACTATGCATTTGGACGTAATTGTGGTTAAAATGGTATATGAAGTTTGGTGAATTTTGAACTTAGTTCACAATTTTTATTTTTGTATAAAAAACATTTGGAATATGGCCAATAGATTTTTTTGTTTAGTTTTTTTTTTACCAATGAATTTAATGGGATAATTGAGACTTTAAAAAAATAGAATTGAAATATTGGCAATTCATCAAAACGTGAATTTAATTCAAAATTTTGATTTTTTTTAAAATTTCCTAATTTGATTTTTTTAGCAAAACTTATGCTATTTAATATAAAGTTGAATTGCATTAAGTTAAAATTTGAAATGTTTGCCCTTTTTTTTTTTTTACTTATTCGTTTATGATTTGAGATGCATTTTTTTTTTTTTTTTGCAATAGAAGAAAAACAAAATTATTTGGATTTTTTTTTTTCATTCCATAATTTAAAAGAGTTAACTTATTTGTTATCTTTTTTTTTTAATAAAGAAAAATATTATCTAGTCCCAACTCCTAACTCAATCTTAACAAGTTTTTTGAGGAGTTGGGGGAGAGGTTGGAGATTGATACTTTTGTATCTTTATAAATAGAGGAGAAAGTTGAAAGCAAATATCATTCTCCTTAATTCCTTATCACTTTTGCTTATGTATTTGGTTCCTCTAAAGTTTTTTTTTCTACTTCAAATTGGGTGGAAAAAAATGGCCAAGGGAGACATTGCTTCCTTACTATGAGAGAACAGGAGATTGGAGATCGACTGCTAAGAGAAAAAGAAAAAAAAAATGAAATCAAGTTCTCATTTGTTTTTTCATTCTTATTTTTTTCTTTTTTTCTTTTTTCTTTTTTCCTTTTCCTTTTCTCATTTTTCTTTTCTTTCTTTTTTCTTTTTAATTTTTTTTTTGCCTTTTTCCTTTCCTTTTTTTTATTTATTTATTTCTTTCTCTTTTTCTTTTCATTTTCAGTTTTCATTTCATTTTTTTTTACCTTTTCTTTTCGTTTTTTTTCAAATACTTTTTTTTCTTAATTCTTTTGATTTTTTTAATCTTTTTTTTCATAACGACTTTCACTTTGACTTTTTTTTTCTTCTTCTTTTTGATAATTCTTTTTTTTTTCACTTTTATCTTTCGAAGATGGAGCACACCAAGCTTGATCGACGGCGGCACATCGGAGATAGAGATGGAGATTCGCATATCGAAGATGAAGACGGAGATTTGATCCGCTATGGCAAGTTAAAGATGTAGTGATGACGGCTATAACACATTGAAGAAGCAGATGAAGATCGTACATCAAGATGCAGATGATGATACACATCGGAGACATAGATGATGATTGCACTTCGGAGATGCAGATGATAACGGTTACAACACGTTGAAGATTCAGATGATAATGATTGCAGCACATCAAAGATGCAAATGATAATGGCTGCAGCGTGTCGAAGATGTGGATGATGGCTGCAGTGCGTCGAAGATACGGATGATGGCTACAGCACGTCGAAGATGAGGATGATGATTGCGCGTCAAATATGTGGATGATGACTGCACGTCGAAGATGCAGAATATGACGATTATGTAATATTGGAGATGTAGATGATGATGATTGCAACACGTTAGAGATGCAGATGATGACAGCTGCAACACATCAGAGATGCAGATGATGATCTTCTCATCTGCAGCACATTGAAGATGAAGATGATCTTCTCAGGTGCAATACAACGAAGATGTAGAAGATGATGATCTTTTCAGCTGCAACACATTGAAGATGAAGATGAAGATCCTCTGGGCTGCAATGCATAGAAGATTAAGATGATGATTCTCTCGACCACCACATAAAGAAGATGAAGATAATGATCTTTTTGACTGCAACACATTGAAGATGAAGATGATGATCCTCTCGGCTGCAACGCATTGAAGATTAAGATGATGATTCTCTCGACCACCATATAAAGAAGATGAAGATGATGATCTTCTTGACTGCAACACATTGAAGATGAAGAAGATGATAAATCCTCTCGTGACAGTAACACGTGAGAGAAGATAGAGATGAATCCTCTCGGTTGCAGCACGTGAAAAAAGATGAAGATGAATTCTTTCAACTGTAAGACATGGGAAAAGATGATTATAATCCTCAAGGCTGCAACATGTCTCAACTGCAACATGTGGGAGAAGTTGAAGATAAAGATTCTTTCAGCTGCAACACTTGGAAGAAAAGGTAGAGCTCGCTACTTTGACTTTGTTCCTTTTGCCCTCTTTCTTTTTTGTTGTAACTGCTCATGAATTTTATTTTCTATTGAGATTACATCACCATGATAAAGCATAATACCTTCTTTTTTTTTCGTGTGACTGAACTTCAAGTAAACTTTAAGCTGCTTACGTACTCTTTTTATAACAGGGATCAAGTCATAAGTAATTCAATTGAGATTTTTTTTTTTGTCATTCACCTTCTAAACTCTTGTGGACTAGGAGCATCATACAATTTAAGCTCTTGCAATAAGGAGTTTTACACATTTAACAACTTATATTTTTATCAAAAATTTATTCATCTTCTTTATTTGTAGAATTGGTGAATATAATAAGTCTTGACTTCACGATCAAGGGACTTTCTGTGTTAATGTTAACAGACAACTTCCTCTTCATGCGTGATGGGACACGACTGTGAATCTTCTCATCATTGTTTTCTTCATGAAGTGAATTTGCCTTCAAAGTTTTCATCTCTTTTTCATGTTGATCACTTGTCATCTTTAGTCGATCAAAAATAGATGTTGAAGGTTGATTTTTCTTCGATGTGGAGATACTTAGCCTTTTGAAAACTAAAGTTCGAGTGGAAGTAGATGTTAGACATTGGTTTTCTTCTTATTTTGTGGCCATACTCAATCTTTAAAATATTGAAGATCGAGTAGTTGAAGGCTTGATACGATCAAAGAAAGAAGTTCTTTGCTTAATTTCATTCGAATTGTCGACTTCTTCAAAAGATGGATAATTGTTGTTGATTTCTATTATACTGACAGCATGACATGCAGTGAGTTCTAATACTTCCTTGGGATGATCATCAAGGAAGCTTCTTGGGAGGAATTCTCTCAAAGTTATCGACCGTCAAAATCGGAGAAAGTTCTCATCTTTTTCTTTGACAGGCTTAGGCTTCCACATCTTCTTGTTTCCTTTTGCATACTTTTGACAGAACGACGACTCCTTTTGAATGGAATTTGGTTGTCTTCCCTTTTGACGAGTCACAACTATCCATCCTTCGTCACCATCTTCAGCAAGCTCTTCTTTGTTTTGGGAGTCAGTAGTTATGATTCTTTGTTGGAATTGGACAACTATAGGTTCAAAAGTCCCAAATTGAATTAAGCTTTTCCTTTGATCATAAAGTTGTGTTGATGGTGAAACACTTGAAGTCATCTCAATCGCAACATAATTCGCCTCAGCTAATTCATCAATATCCAGCTTGATTTTTTTTCACGAGCCAACTTTAAGTTGCCTCTCTAGCAGCTGCTCTAACATGTCTGCAACATCAGAGTCAGGAAATGAATAAACTTTTCTTGTCTTTCTTTAAGAGTTGGGCGTCGCTTTTCCTCGCCATCATGCTTTTCTTCAATTTTTGTTTCTTTTCTTTTAGAGAAAGATTTCAGAGGAGTTGCAGGAACAACCATAGACTCATTTGTGACACTATTTGCAATTTTTTTAGTATCATCAATTTCATTCTTGTCACTCCTCATTTTAGTAACCAAGAAATCTTTTACTCCTCTGCGTGTGATACTTAGTTCTATATCATGAGCATGAGTCACCAACTCTTCAACCGTGCATGGTTTTATCCCCTATAAAATATAGAGAAGTTCTCAATGCATGCCTTGGGTGCACATCTCAACTGCAGACATTTCTGTGAGCTTGTCTTTGCAATCCAGGCTTAGAGCTCTCCATCGGTTTATGTACTCGATTTTTTTTCACGAGCCAACTTTAAGTTGCCTCTCTAGCAGCTGCTCTAACATGTCTGCAACATCAGAGTCAGTAAATGGATAAACTTTTTCTTGTCTTTCTTTAAGAGTTGGGCGTCGCTTTTCCTCGCCATCATGCTTTTCTTTAATTTTTGTTTCTTTTCTTTTAGAAAAAGATTTCAGAGGAGTTGCAGGAACAACCATAGACTCATTTGTGACACTATTTGCAATTTTTTTAGTATCATCAATTTCATTCTTGTCACTCCTCATTTTAGTAACCAAGAAATCTTTTACTCCTCTGCGTGTGATACTTAGTTCCATATCATGAGCACGAGTCACCAACTCTTCAAACATGCATGGTTTTATCCCCTATAAAATATAGAGAAGTTCCCAATGCATGCCTTGGGTGCACATCTCAACTGCAGACATTTCCGTGAGCTTGTCTTTGCAATCCAGGCTTAGAGCTCTCCATCGGTTTATGTAGTCGATGATTGGCTCCTCTTTCCACTGTTTGGTGTTTGTCAACTCTATCATGCTGACGATATGTCGGGTGCTATAGAAGCGATTGAGAAAGCCCCCTTCAAGCTGCTCCCAACTATTAATGGATTCATGTTCCAAGTCGATGTACCAGTCAAAGACGTTTCCTTTTAGAGTTCGAACGAATTGTTTTACCAACAAGTCTTCTCTCGTACCAGCTATTTCACATGTTTCGATGAAATGAGCAACATGTTGTTTTGGGTTGCCCTTTCCATCAAACTATTGGAACTTGGGCGGTTGGTATCCATTCATCATTATGAGATTGTCAATTCTCTTCGTATATGGCTTGGAATACAAAGAGAAAGTTTGAGCAGGTCCACCATATTGAGTTTTAATGGAGTTTGCAATCATCTCCTGCAACTGTTGAATAGACAGCGATGCAATTGAGATCGAATTTTATGGTTGACTTTCTTGCATAACTATCTTATCTTTGTCAGTATGCCTGACAGTATGTGTATGACTTGATTCGGCAGCATCACGACGTTCATTGTGATTCTTGAGAGATGCAATCTCATTATCCTTTTCTTCAACGGCCTTCATGAGCATGTTGATCTTCTTTTCAAGCTCAGCCATTTTGTCTACACTTGTATCCACGCCAGTCACCATAACTGACATGATATTTGGATGGGGCATCTCTTCATTTGAGTGTTCAGCGGATGAAATTTTTTCATCAATCACATGAATTTTCTTTGATTATAATTCAACTTTTTGGTGGCTTGGACATTTGTTCCCAAATGCTCTTTGCGATCTCAAAGGATGGCATTTCCTTAGATGATTGAGTCTCCCTTGAGCGGTTGCGAGTATTTGGCTGCTTACCGATGTCGCTTGGAACTTTGGAAATGTTACCTTGGGATGCCATGATCTCTTTAGATGTTCTTCAAAAGAGAAAAAGATGAAAGGTAGAGATGGTCCCACTGGGCGTGCCAAACTGTTCACATGAGATTTCGAAGAAATGTATTTCGTGTAATTAAACTTTGATATATTGATGAATATTGTGAATACAATCTCTAATATTTACTCATTTGATGCTTTCTCTCGAATACAAGTTAAAACTTATAACTTCTTGATCTTCGGTCTTCAGGATGTTGTAGTTGCAAGTCGATTTGAACTTCGATCTTCTGGAATCCAAGGAAATTTTAATCCTCCAAGTCTTCAATCTTTCAGAAGATGTTGATATCGAGGTTGATACGAACTTGTACGTCTTTAGAGCTTGTAGAAGTTTGAATCTTCAATTCTTCAGAGCTTCAATACTTTAGAGCTTCAATTCTTCCTTCAACCAAAGACCCTCTTAAATGAGTGGCAAATGTCTCTATTTATAGAGAAACTTCATGGGCTTTAGATAGTCTTGGACTTAGGCCCATTTGACTGTTGGGATTTAACTTGGGTTTGTACATGCTTGTTGGGCTTGAGCTTAGGCTCATTTGCTTGTTGAGCTTGAGCTTAGACTTGGGCCCATTTCTTGACGGATTTGGGCCCCTTGTTTGACCCGATTTTTCATCATGAGCTTGCATTGGGTTGGATATGAGAGAACTTGACTACCCAAAATCCAATCAAATTATAATCATCACAATTTTGCTATGATGAGTGGCAGAATTTAATTGGCTGGAATTTTTTGCTCAACAGTAACGACCTCAGCTTAGTATAAAAGTTGGATTGTTACAATAATGTGTGGTTGTGTTAAGTATCCTGTAGTTAGTTATGGTAGTGACTGAAAAATTATTTTGTTTGATCCGCTTAGACATAAGTTTAAGGAATCGTGTTGACATGTACTTAGGAACTTGATACTTTGTTGCGTTACTATTCTGCAATTATGGTGTCCTTAAAAAGCTATTTGTTCAATATGCTTAGACATATATTTCACGAATCATGTTGACATATACTTAGGAACTTGATACTTTGTTTTGTGCTGTCATAAACGACGTGACTTTGTTTGTTTGTAAAGTTTTATTTGTAGTGTCAGTGTGTTGTTTGTCATATATTATATGTTGTGTTGTTATAATGAGCATAGGTGTTTTGTTTGATGAGTTTTAGATTTGAGTGTGTTTATGTGGAGGTGGAGGTGGAGGTGGAGGTGGAGGTGGAGAGGGAGGGGGAGGGGGGTAAGTCTATGTTTAAGTTTAATAATGTCCTTAGAAGTGGAGAGAGTGCTAAGTTTATGTTTAAGTTTAACAATGACTTTAGAAGGTGTGAGGGGGTGGGGATAGTGATTAAGTTTGTGTTTAATAATGACATTGGATGGAGGGAGTGAGATGCTAAGTTTATGCTTAAGTTTAGTAATGGGGGCTAAGTGTAAATTTATGCTTGATTCTTATGCTTATGTAGTCAGTGTTTTTATTTATTTATTGTGTCTCTTATAGGTCTTTTATTAAGAACCTTAGTTGTATGGATCTTGGCTTATTTTGAAAAGTTCTTTTGTCTGCTTATTTAAGAAGGTGAAATCTGTTTGGCATGTACTTAATGTTTATGCTTATGCTTATGCATTTTTCATAATGAATGTTGGCTAAGGTTCATTTTCTTCAAGTTGGCAGGTAGTTGAAGAATTTGTGGATTATGGTATCGATTAAGTCCATTTATGTGTCAGTTTGATTAAATTAGGTCACAAATACATGTAATATTACAGTTAATTTTATCTTTTGGATTATTGTAAAACCTTTACCGACAATGTAATTTACATTTTTTTATTATCAATATAAAAATCTTTCTACACATATGTGGATAATGTTGAAATTTAGTACTTATTTTTTTTTTACAAGAGAAATATATAACAGAAAAGAATGTGTTGCGAATTGAAAAATGATGATGACAAACAAATGTTGAAATATAAGCCTTGATTAAAAAGAAACAATGTCATTAAATCACAATTTTTGACAAGAATTATGTGTAACAAAACATTTAAACATGTCAATATATTGGTGTCGAGTTATACATAAAGGTGAAACATTTAAAGCGTCATATATAAAGGTATTAAATGACAAAATATTCGTGTCAGTGATAGATAACAGTGACACATTTAAAGTGTCAATGTAAGGATATTAATGACAATATATTGGTGTCAAGTATAGATAATAATGACATATTTAAAATGTCAATATAAGGATATTAATGACAATATATTCATGTCAAGTGATAGATAATGATGACATATTTAAAGCATCAATGTAAGGGTATTAATGATAATATATTGGTGTCAAGGTATAGATAACGGTGACACATATAAAACGTCAATGTAACGGTATTGATGATAATATATTGGTGTCGAGTTATAGATAATGATGACATATTTATTGCTTCAAGTTAAAGATATTAATGACATAATTTTGATGCATCTAAGCATATTTGATGACACGTTTTCTGAAGTATCGTTATAACAACACAACATATGTCAAGAAAATCTCAGCTTCGCTACTATCCACCACAATGGCCAAGATACTCCAAGTACCCTGGTTGAGTAGCTTACTGGCTTTCATATAGCTGAGATCACTTTAAGCAATACCATAGTCCCTACCCCTTTAAATTTAAAATTGGACTCGATAGAAAGATTGAACACTACCTCATAGCAAGAACAATCTATACATGATTAGTAGTTAGCCAATCCATACCTAAACTTACATCAAAATCATGCATATCAAGCACCAATAAGGTTACATCCCACTCATGACTTTCTATCTCAATTTGACATGCTTTTATTTTTTCTTTTAACAACATAATTTCTCCAAATGGAGTAGACACTGATAAAACGTAATTTAGGAGCTCCACTTCTAAACATGTATGTGTTACAAATATCAAAGATATAAAAGAGTGAGAGAAACAGGGCTAAGGCATAATGCCCTAACACTGGTAGCGTACTTGTCACCACTATGCCAGCTTTCTCAGCCTCGGATTTGTTGGTGGCAAAGACTTTGCCTTGTTGTGGTGCTCATGCCCATGGCTGCTCTGCCCAGCCCTAGTAAGTCTCAAAGGAAATCTACCAGCTATATGTCCCTCTTGCTTACACTTGATCAAGTCCTGGTTAAAAAAAAAAAAAAAAAAAAGAGCGGCCAAGATGGTGCTTACCATAAGTGTTGCATAACAGTTTCTCTCTAGCAACTTCACCTGCCACAAGGGTGTTTTGCTAATAACGGTGAAAGTCTCCACATGATCTCAAGTTTGTCTATGGAACTTCAACAAACTTCCAATTTGCTTTTCTGTCTAGGTTACGTGCCCTTGTCAAACCTCTTTGGCTGAATATTATCTTACTGAATACTCATGTCCACTATCGCAGTGCTTCAGCCTATGTACATGGCTTAAATGCTCGCACCAAACCTCTAATCTCATCCTTCAAACTCTAACAAACCTCTCTGCTCTGGCCTGCTTAGTATCAACTAACTCAGGGACAAAACAGGACAACATATCAAACTCTTGATCATACTCTTCTACCATTATCTGTCTTTGGTTCAAATCTAAGAACTTATGGCGTTTAGCATCTATAAGATTAGTAGTGAAGGACTTAGTGTAAAAGCACTCTCTAAAATGATTCTAGGTGATCTAATTTAAATTACCAGCCAGCATTAGCTCTGCAGACCGCCACCAAATAATATCTCTACCTTTGAGCAAGAATACAACATACTGAACCTTCTGATCCTCCAAACACCTTATATAACGGAAGATGGTTTTCATAGAGGACAACCACAATTCTGCCTTGGTAGGATCCTCCAGTGATCCATCAAAAGTTTGAGGGTCATACTATATAAAATCCCTAAAATGCTTAGCTTCAGCTAAGAGCTGATCTGGTATGTTATGTTTCTGCTGTACAACTAGTTTTTACTCAGGGGATGCTGGCACAACCAGGTTCTGAGCTAAAGCAGTAGCAATAATGTGAGTAAATCTCTGCTCCAACTGAGCAGACAGGACGGTAAGATTTGCATGAGTAATAGGTGCAATAGGGACGTTTTGATCAGCTTAGTCCTTAGCAGACTGATTACGCCTTGCTACTCTACATTGCTGCTTTAACCTCCCTTATGTGCACCTATTCTTGGTGGAATTTTTCTAATATTCACCAGTAATTCCTTTAGTCTTAACAATAAAAGACTTCAGGCCTTCTAATTTAACTCAGGCAAGGTCATGCACATAAAACCATAATTATAAATCGTACCTGATGAGTGACAATGAATCGTTTTAGCTATAGAGAAACAAAACACAGACTTGCATCATAAGCCAGTCTAAAAGCCCTAAAACTTAGGCTCTAATACCAACTGTAACAATCCAACTTTTCAAATTAAGTTGAAGTCATTACTTTAGGAGAAAGACACTTTGTTTGACACAAAATATAGTAAAATCTATTTGAAACAAATGAATATCAAAGAAACTTTATTTGGGCTTTATTTCAAATTAAAATAAAAATAAAAATGTATCATTTATAAAGTTGCTAACAAACAAATGGTCGTTCTAAATATAAAACTCATTTTTAATCATCAAAACTTGAAAAAAGCAAAAGCATTAAGCAGAAGCAAATTTTGAAAGAATGTTCTCATATGGCTATCATGTCTCCTTCTTGTCCCTCGTCGGTCTACCTCTCATATTATCTTTGCCTGAAAAAGAAAAGAAACATGAAATGCTGAGTATAAAATATACCTAGTAAGAGACCTACTACTGGTCCCGTTAGGGGTTAAAACAATTAACTTTCTATAGGGAGGCATCCTACATCATAACAATCTCGTGATCCCGTAGGATGCACATAATCAGTCTAGTGACCCTAAAGGATGTATATATCAATCTAGTGTTTTCGAAGGATGTACATATCAGTCTAGTACTTTCGAAAGAAGCACAACAAGTGGTGATCCCAGAGTACACCTGCAAGGTACATTACCCCATAGGTAAAGCTAACAGTTTTCCCTCAATCCATTATAACAATCCAAAACAATCAACTCAAAAAATACAATCCAACCTATCGTCAACATTTCAGATCGACGCATAAACAGACAAACTAACCATACTAGTACATAATCAATCATAAGCATAGTGAGTCATCGAACAACTAAACTTACGTATAACAGCCAACCTTGTCAATTCAATTAACACTAAACCATCAATACATTCTAATGCATAGCAGTCAAACCTTCTCAATTCAGTGTAAACCATCAATATATTCTATCTACGTATAACAGTGAATCTTTTCAGTCAATACATTGGGGTTCAGTAGTAGAAATCCCTTACCTTAACTTTACCTAAGCTCCTTGATCAAATTAAAATCCAACAAACCAACCTAAACATAAAGATAAGAAATTCAATAATTTCTCAACCAATGATATCCATATAGTTCACTCAAACGTGAATTTCACAACTTACTCAAGTAAATGGAGAATCGAACCCAACCTAAACCTATTGGAAATTCAAGGATTCGTTCACTATATTCAAACAGTTCCTTCAAGAATCAAGTATTGCTCCAAAAGATTAATCCAACATTAGCATTTAATAATAGTCGTAAAATTAACAAAACTCATAATTTCATTCTTACCAAACAAAATCCAATGCAAGTCATTGCGAGAAAGAGGCAACAGTGCATGAATTGAGTTGAGTGATGGAGTGCAAAGAAGATACGGATGGCTTGCTTGAAGAAGTGACCACCAACTTGCACTCACGGTTAGAAGACAAAGGATCGCACGTGGCTTGAAAAGACAAAGGAGATGGCTCAGTGAAAAGAACAAATGGACACAAGACTCGACGGCTGGCGTTCGTAGACGACGGATGAAAAACGTGATAGCGGTGCTTCACGAACAAAGATAGATTAAAATGGAAACGCCACACTAAATTCAAACTCGGATGATGCAACGGTTTGGGCTATCGAAGACGTGACATGCATGAGCAATCCTCAGAGTAGCTGAACAGAAAAGAAGAAAAGAAGAAGAAACACAGGGACAACGACTATAGGTTAACGAAGAAGATGAAGAAGAGAAATAATTGAAGTTGACTTGCACGTAAATCCAAGATTCTAATTTTAATGATAATAATATATATAATTATTATTACTTTTCCACTTTATTTTTATTTTTCAATTCTTTTCTATTCTATCAAATTAAGTCTTTTCCTCACCAATCTTCAATAAAATAACACAAAAAAATTCTTAAATTCTTAATAAAGAAGACAAATAAGAGAAAAAATACCTTAAAATTTTGGGGTGTTACAATTTTGAGTTCAAAAGGTCTAGTGAGAATTCTTCCAAAAGCAAGAAGACTTCCTAACTCCTAAAGTTGACCACCCTCTGAAGCAATAAGAGTCGTTGGCAGCAAAAAGTTTTATAGAGACCTTAGATCAATTTAATTGAGAACTTAAAAATATCGTACATTGGTAATAGTTACAAAAATAATTTTCTAATTGAGGTTAAGCATGCTTTAAAATTATAGATTAGAGAAAGAAAAACATAGGTAGTTTGACGCCTCTGAATCTACTAAAACTCCAAATTAGGGCACCACCGGAAGAAAGAGGCTCAACTGAAAAGAGAGGCGAGACAGGTGCCATAAGACAGGTCCGAAGGACTATCCATTAGGGAATGTTGCGTGAGGCGCCATAATACAAGTCCGAAGGATGGGGAACTAAAACGATAGTGGCACAAAGAATATGAAAAGAAAAAAGAAAAGAAGCTCATTAACGATAATGAAAGAATCAGAACATGGGAATTATTTATCTGCATCTTTGGTTAATATGGTAGATTGAAGACTAGTCCTTCACGGGGGGAATTCCTAGACTTTGCTAGGTTTTGGGCCTATAAAGAAGCAATTTTTCATGAAAAATCAGTCATTCTTTCCAGAGTCAGCGAGAAAGAATGAATAAGTCACAATGTACCTATGAAAGATAACAAGGACATCAGAGACCTTTTTATCCTCTGAGATGAGATTGGTTTCTAGGAACCATTTGGAATGAAAAAATCTTTTGAGAAAATCTCTTGGGAATTCACAGAGAGGCAAAGTCTTAGGTTGAATAATCTATTTTCTTCTTTATATTTATAATTCCCTCTTCTTTAGAAAGTTGGAGAGAATCATGAGATTCAATTAATTTAAAAATATTAAATTAACTAATTAATTAATTAAATTTATAATTAGTTTAATCATATTTAATTAATACTTCATTTAAATCATATTTAATCAATATCCCTCTCATATCTTATAGTTTTAATCTAATTAATTTAATTAAATAAAATTAATCTAAACTATTAATTAATTCTCCAATTAATTAATTGTTAAATTAAATATCTTATATTTAATTAATTCAAATTTGAATCATATTCAAATATAAATTTCTCTCATATCCTATAGTTTTACTGTGTATCATATACGGATTAAATTTTAACTTATAGTTCTAATATGAATCTAATTCAAATTAAATTAATATTTGATCTCATTCAAATATTTGATCTCTCATAAATTAATTTTGAATCATATCTAAAATTAGATTTATATAATAAAGCTTAATTAAAATATAAACTTTACATTATATATAATGTATCACCATACATTATACTAATTCCCAAAATAAATTTGATCATTTCAAATTACAACCAATATAAATAAATCTCATTACCCTATACAAGCTAGGAATGGGACTTAATATACAGATCAGAAGCTACAACGATATGAGATTAATTGGCTAAACTCATTAACCACATTAATCAATATTCGTTAACTGT
>JBBPDI010077561.1:0-14795 GCA_037974545.1 Cucumis variabilis | reverse complement strand
ATATTTCTCAGAACATGGAGTGTGAATCAAACCCATGTTTGAATTGAAATTGAGATACTGATGCAAGTTCTTCCCCTTTGAATCAGATAGATTCATATATGAAAGAGGTTGACAAAATTAATTACGATGTAGAAACGAAATAATTACAGTTGAGAAATGTGTTATTTTGTTATTGAAACGAAATAATTACAGTTGGAAAATGTGGTATTTTGGTATTTTATAAAATACCATGCACGTGCAAAAAATGCTACTTGCTAAAATTCAAAAGAAAAAATAATTTTGCGAATTTTCAAAATAGCCCCTAAAAACATTGCTATATCTCTTATTATTCCTATTTTGTTGGGTAACTGTAGTTGATGACTATTTTAAGAATAATAATTAAAGATATAACAACAATTAAAAAAGATTGCAAATATTGCAAAACTATCGTTGATAGACTTGTATCGTTGATAAATTCGTATGGTCTATCAGTGATATATCAATATTTGCAATATGGTCTATCGGTGATAGACTTCTATCATTGATAAAATTTAATAAATTTTTCTATATTTATAAATTTTATAAAATACTGTTATATATAATTATTTTAAATTTAATTGCTAAATTTACAACTGTTGCATAATTTGTTAATAGTGTATTTTAAAGAAACTTTCGTAAGGCAGACATTGGAGTTGTGATGCCACCACGACATCTACTAAATAAATATCTAATAATACCTATAAAAGCCTAAACCCAATCAATTGTGTAGGATGGTAATAAATTAGTACCAAATTTGCTAAATTTATACTAAATAAAAAATTGTCAAATTAAGGTGATTAAACCTTCCATTTTAGAAAATATAATGTTTTATCTAGCAAAATAAGTTCGTTTGGATTGAGAAGTAGATTTTAACAACTAAATTACAAAAAAGATTAAAAAAATGTTGTTGGCTGTTATATAGAAGCACCTATATTCTTTCTTTCACAAGGTATAATATTAATAATATACTGTGACCTCATAAACAATTAATCTCATACACTCTATCTCCTTTTCATATAAAGAATTTTTTTTTTTCCTTTTTTAAAAAGGTGTCATATGGCCCGTTTCAATTGGATGTTAGTCAGAAAATGGGTGTAGTTTACCTAATTGGGAGTAGAAATATGTAAGAAAGTTGGAAGAAAATTAAAGGTGTAATTAATCTGAAATGAAGATTGAGATGTAAACAATGTCTCACCATTTAGGTCACTGCAAAACAAGTTTCAAGTCTTAATTTTCATTCAAACTTATAGCCTTACATATCTGTACTACAAAAGTTAATTTAAAAACGTTTAGGCAAAAATATAGCATTACAAACTTTGAAAGGTGATAGCCAATGTGATGAAGTTATTGTACAGTAAATTGACTTTAGAAGTTGAAGTTGAGTACCGTACTTTGAGATCAAATTTAAAAGTTGAGTTTATCTGTTTTAAAATTGAATCAATTTTAACTAAGGAAACAAATTTAATTAAAAAAAAATTTAAAAGCAAAGTAAACTCGACAAACTAAGTGTAAATTTCAAAGTAAAAGTGTTATAAGATATTAATTTCAGTACAAACTTTATAAGGTAATAGTTAGATTAATCTAGGATTTTGCTCGAACAATATGCTTAAGATTAGATTCAAATTGTTTTCTCATGTAATCTTAAACGATAACCAATTTCTTGAAATTAAACTAACACTGGTGGCATTAAGTTAACCTTGTTATCAATAACTTTTACTTAATAGCAATTTAATGTTATAGATCTAACTAAACATGCAATCTAGATTGAAAAACATTCATTGAAGGTCGATGAAGATAAATTAAGCACAATTATATATTGAAAAACATAAAATTCTACAATATTCTTGAAAAGAACTGAATATTATCCTAACTTCATAAGTAAATCAACCAACACCTTAAAACTAGAGAATTTATTCACTAATGGCTCTCAAACACATGATTGCATACAAAATTGATAGCATAAAGTCAAACTAAAATAAAAGAACCATAAAAGACACCCTTGTGATAGATGGAACTCGTCAATCTCCCCTCAATGAGCACCTTGGGATCTCAAATGATCTTCAAAGCAATTCTTTAAGGTTAAATTTCACTCTCTTAGGTTTGAATTTCATCCCAAGTTTCTTATTTTATATATAGAAATCAAAACTTTGAACCCAAAAACTTACCAAAGATACAAATTTTTAATTTTGGAACGCTTTGTGCCACAATGCTCCCTTCAATCCTACCATTGTCACACCGTCAATTTGCAGTGATATAAGTACGCCTACGAAATAGCTCAACAACGTTCAAATAAAAAGAAATGGCGCTCTTCGAATGTCAATTTGTTATGTCTCTCGAGTCTGAAGCGGGTCGTAACACTAACCTAGCTAGCGTTGCGACGTTATTCTGCTTTGAGTTAGAAATTTCTTGATTTTTCTTCACTTTGTAAATTTAGTTTTGAACTGGTTTGGTCTTTTTGACTTTCGATACTCGTTTTCATGATAAATCTTCAAAAACTATTAACAAACACATTAAATTCATGAGAGACAAATAGAGCGTTTGAAATGGATAGAGATATTTTTGAAGGGCAACATTATTAGTATTTTAAAGTCATCCAATTTTGGGTTGTTAAAAGATTGAAGAAGGGGGAAACCCCAAAGTCAAAGTCAGAAGTAGTTTGGAGATTATAGCTACTAATTATCATAATTATTACTAACGCAGTAAAATGTTTAAATTGATTTTTTTTTACAATAAGAAAAATTCAATTAAATTTGTACGGTAAGCAAAAACAATACCTAAATATTCATCACTTATTTAATGCACACCTACCTATCCCTCCAATGCTAGGGTTTTTTATTTATTTATTTATTTATATATATCTTGGAGCATATAATTTTTTCTTTTTTCTTTTTGTATGCATTGAAGCATACAATTCAAACATGGGCCTCTTTCTTCATATCTCTATATCATGATATTTACATCATTGACTTCACCCATGTATTGCCTACATATATTTAGTGGGTATATATAATTTTGTGTAAAGCTAGTATGCTATTCTGCGTCAAATTGGTCTCTACAATTGATGTCCTTATAAAAGGCATGCTTTGAGTGTGTCTCCTACCTTAGGGCATGCAGTTGGTTTATATGATTGATACTGTTGAGATTGTTGATTTTGGTTCGTTTATTATTTCTCAAGTACTTCATGTTCTTATGTTCTCAAACTCCCAATTATTCTTCCATGTTTGTTGTGTGTTATTATGATATGTCTCAACATCCTGCAATTTGTAATATGTTGGAGAAGTTCCTAATTCTACTCCTAAAACATTGCTTCTCAACTACATATTGTTTCAAGGGAGTCATGTCCCCTAACATCACTCATCTCATTAGACTTTCTTGTGCTGATAACCTGCCTCTTCTAGATGATCTTCGTTTCCCTGATGGTGGGTTACTTTATTCCTCCCTTCTTGGGGAATATAACTTTCCATATTCTATCAACTGAATCCTGCATTTTAAGTGAAATTATTCAAGAGCTCAATGATCGTCGCCGTACTATTGATTTTCTTGTGCACACTCTCAGCTTGATCTTACCTAGTTCTGGTGATATAATTCTACATCCATTGTTCATCGTCCAATTCTACTTGATTTCCTTTTTTGGCCATCAAAGGGGAGATGTGTTTGAAGCTATTGGGTATGTGTTTTGTTGTTGCTGGGGTCCGTATGTGCAAATTGGCCATAAAAGAAATTTTGTATAAGCTAAAGGGGGAGCTTTTTTTTTTTTTTTTTTTTCTAAAATTTTAATGTTCTTAGTTGGTTGTAAAAATCTTCTTTTGTCGTAATTTTATGTTTATTTATTTATTTTTTTGCCTTGTTAATAACTTTCCCTTTTGCTTTTGTCATATTGTTGTGGGTATCTTAATGTCCAGTTGACTATCTTTCCTTTGTGTGAGATGGTCTCTATTATTTGTCATGTTTTTTTCTTTGGATGTAACAAAGAAAAAGATTTTGACCTAGCAAGTGTGTGTTGCAATTGAATGTTTGTGAAAGAAGCTTTTGTGTTGTGAAGAAATATTGCAGCTTGTGTTCATGATGACGGTTAGTTACTGACATGTTATTCAATATTGATTGAGAAGTTTGAATAAATAACATTAATTTAAGAGAGCCTGATTTCTGCAAACACAATCAATCAAGTATCAACTATACTTACGAGGATCCTACGTGGTTTTTTAAAGCAATCTTGTTGCATCTCACGATAGCATATGAAAAGATAGACTATCATACTCTATTAATCCATTCACACTCTAGTAAACATATATTTTCTCAATTGGGTGTAGCCCCAACATTAGGTGTAAATCCAACATTGTTCTCTTTAGTCAACACATTCAGAACATTCATTTCATGTATATAATAATGTTTTTGTTATAGATGAATATATGGTATTATCTTCAATTTGTTTTTGAATTAACAATTGTGGATGAAATCAAACTATCAATTTTTATAAGGATAAATTGACAAATTATTTAAATCTTTAATGAAAGTTTGAACTATTTTGTATATTCTCTCAAAAAAAAAAATTGTTTCGGATGATAAAATTACTACAAATATTTATAAACATAACCTATCATTGATAAACTGCAATAGCTAATAAAATTTTGTTATATTCGTAAACATTTTGATTTATTTTGCTATATTTGACTACAAATTTTAATCATTATATATGATACAGTAAAATATAATAGTTATTCAAAGATTTTAACATAAAATATGTTGAATTTTGGTTATAAATTCAACTCTTGTGCTTGATGCAAATCTTTGTATGAAATGAGAATAAAATAGGTTTAAATTTTCAAAAACAAAAATAAAAATCGAAATAGTTACCAAAAGGCTATCTCAATTAATAATTATTTATATTCAACATAATAACTTAATACTTTGTAACTTAACTAGTTTTATAACACATAAATATATATATTCAACAAATCTATTTTCAATTAATCATTTGTATATGAAAATTTTAAATTCTCTACCAAACTTTTAAGTAACATGATCCGACTGACCTAAGTAACATTGAACTTAGTTTAGTTTATTCACTTTCATTAGGAGGTGAATTTGTTTGTTAGAGAATCTAAGAATCATAAATTTAAAAACAAAGGATTAAATGAAACAAGTTGTATTAATTTCATGTTTTCAAATATGTGTTTGGATAACATAATTTAAAAATTGAATTCTAACTTAAACAATATAGCAAATTAGTTGTTATCCCACTAGATATTAGTTGACAAAAAACTATAAATTTGTTTGTGAACATGGTTTTATGTCAAAAAAATTTTTTTGTAGAATTATTATTTGTAATTAATATCATATAATGTATGGAATAAATTGAAACTTTTGTTCTTATGATTTGGAAGAAGGTAAAATTTAAGTTTAGGGATTATAATTTACCTTTATGTTTTGATAAGAGAATCATAAATAGCCTCTATAATAGAGTCTATTTAAGATAATTTAACAAACAATAAAGATTATACATGAAGTTATATCAAACTATATTAACTAAATTTAAAATTTTAAAATAAACCATATATGGACTATACAATTTTAAATTTTAAAATTGAAATTCTAAATACAATGAAAACATAAAAATATAGTTTTTAAAACTTTTATCGGTTGTATCACAAAATTTGAAAATGACTTTCAGAAATAGAATTGAGATTGTCTACTAATACATGTTCTCGAAATTGATTGAATTTGAAAAGACAAAACAGAATCCGAATGGCAAACCAAACAAGTTTTAAAAGTTTTGATATTTTCCACACATAAGTATATGTTATTAAATAAAAACAAAAAAAAAAAAAAAGTTAAAATAGAGGAGAGACAAGTCACGTGAGGGGAAAAGCAGAAGTTCACATGGCTAAATAATGGGTGTCATCCTAAATGGCATTAAAATAAAAAGTCAAGACTTGTAATCGTAAATGAAGATTGCAGCTATGTGTGTTCGTGTGCACCAAATAAACTATTACGTACTGCCAATTATATATAATAAACAAACTCATCTCTTTTTGTTCCTAACGTTGTTTATATGTTTTGTGTGTCAAAGATTCAACAGTATGTTGGATCGATTTGGCCTCATCATTGCAGAAACATGATATATGATCCCATAGATAGTGTTACCATGGCGATGTTTGTGGTGAACTTAGACTCTTCGAATCAAGTTATGTTTATCAGATACAATAATTCTTCATTCATTTCTAAAATAACTAAGATACAAATATGTGCAAGAATACGTCGCTTTTTAAAATATGTATGTGTATTTATGTATACTAAATGTAATCCACATAGGGATATACAAAATTAAAAATTAAGTGAATATGATTTTATATGGTATATATATTTTCCTTTTAAGTATTAAGGTTGAATTCATCCTCTCTCTATATATATATAATTGTATCAAATGACAAAAACATTTTAAAAAAACAGCTCATGACATTAATTTTTTTTGCATATTATGAATATGACAAAATTAGTAATATCGGATGGCTATCAGATGACAAAATTAGTGATATCGGACAACTATCAGAGGATCATCACTTTAAATTTGCTACTTCTAAATTTGCAAAAGTATCAAATTAAAAAAATGTTGTGACATGAACTCTATTATTATAATTCTTTTTGCTAATTTTGCAAAAGTCCATACATACATACATATATATAATTGATTGGTGTATCCTCCTCACGTATTTGAATGAGGATACACGCATTTAAAATTTAAAAGTAAAAGTCAGATTATTCATTTCACATATCTTGACGTATCAATAGATATACGTATCTGATATTGATTTCTTACCCACTCTAAGTATATGTATGTGCTTTCATAAGTGAGGTGGAAAGTGTGCAACTAGCAGAGAGAATGATCGGGACCTCCCTAGATGGTTACCTCCTCCTGTTACCTATCTTTGTCTTGTGTTGTGGGGTGGAGACGGGGGACATGGACATGCATGAGATTTGGATTGGGTACTAAAGAATTATGAAAGCAAATTTCAATAGATTGCCATTGTATCCAAGTTTGGATACGTTTATGTTAGAGGTTTAGGCTCATGCTCAATATGGTGTTGATGGACAGTATTTTTTACTATAATGTGCTTATTGACGGGTCTAGAGGTCAATCTAAATATCTCTAGTGAAAGAGATTTTGAAAGTGTGCTAGGGTGGCAATGTGTACCAATTCAAATACACATATCATATGGCAGGTGGGCCACTTTATTTAGATGAATAATTATCTTTCTAGAGTAACACTTCAGCCTCTAACTCTAGGTTTGAATAATTTATTCTCTATTTTTTTTCAATTTCTAATGATCTAGTATTCCTATGTGATCATAATCATCAACAAAATAAAATTAAGCGATAAATAATTTAATCCACGTCTACTAATTTATAACCGTAAAAACTTTCATTAAATCTTAATATATTATTTATCATAATAGGGATCAAATTATTATAATTTTTTAAATACATATGCTTGGTTGGTACTTGCCAAAACTAAAGAATCAAAATATTACCAGTTTTAAAGTATGGAGGTTAAGTTGTTACTTTATGAAAGAGTTAATTTTAAAGTTTTTTTGAACAATAATTTAATTTCTTAGTGTACAATCTATGAAAAATAAATAAGAAAACTTAGGACAAGAAATTGAAACGAAGAGTGCTCACAAGTATCTCAAGGACTAAAATAAAATAAAAACAAGTCATTTAAAATACTAAAAACAAGACCTAAATCTATACCTTTTCCTAAAAAAAAAGAATAATTTTGGAAATCTTACTTCTTAGAGTTTGACTATTGATTGTATACAGAAGTTGTCGCACAAGATCATATGTCACTCAAGTTGTCATTTCTACAGTTTAATAATTTTCTTATTTGGTTGTTTGTAATTATTTTTCCTGCATAATTTTCTTTTCTTTGATGTGCATAATAATTTGAATGGGATTGGTTTCCTTTTCCACGGTGCCTATTTATTTGCATGATACAGTGCATTGTTAGGGTTGTACTTAGCCCCAATGTTCTTAAATTCGACTATGTATTGACTGCGTTTTGGCATCGTTTAAGAATTTTTTCCTTTTTTTTTTCTCTCGGACATATGTACAAGAAATTATTATTATGATTTCAGTACTTGAGGAAGAGTCTCTCAATCTTTGGTGGAGTCTAAGCCTTTACAGTTTGAGAAGGAGTTATCCAATAACATAGGGGAGCCTAAGTTCTATACGTGAAGATCATTTACAAGAAGGTGGAAAGAACAACTTTTGAGAGAGAGTCTATTATTCTGTATTACTGTGTCGATCATTATTATAATACAAATATGTACGTGTATTATTGTGTCGATCATTATAATACAAATATGTACGTGTACAACATTGTAAATACTTAAACTTTTGTATATTTTAAAACATATCTTTTTCGGGTTCATTGCTCCGAGACATATTAGGTGATATTATCATCAAATTAGATTACCAATCTAAGTGTTTCAATTCTTTAATTTCTTGTTTTGTTGTGTGTTTATTATCTATTGTCTCTGAGCTAGCTCGATTATGTCATTTAATATCCCTAGTAGGTGGGACAAATCACTTGTTATTTTCACTTCTATTTTGAAGTGTCATTATGTTTATAACAATTTTCAATTTTATGTCTAAAAGGTTCTAACCAATTTGAAGAATTTGAAAATTAATTGAACTTTGTACTTTAAACTGTTTATCTAATGGTTTTGTTGATTTTTTTAAAAAAAAATCGAAACATTTCTAAACTAAATTTATAATTTTAAAAGTTCAAATACCAATATATATAAACTTCAAAATCATTCAAAGACTAAATTTATTAATTAGGGTTAGTGGTTTGATCATTATTACATTTTTTGTTTTCTATTTTTAAAATTTATAGGTTTATTTTGGCACAAATTCTCAAATTCTGATTTCACATATATGTTAAAGTTGAAACACTTGCCAATATTAAAAACAAAAACTAATTTCTTTTTAAAACTTGGTTTGATTTTTGTAAATGGTAGAAAATGAATAACAAACAAAGAAACTTCTAAATAAAAAAAAATAGTGTTATTAATTTTTAAAAATAAAAAACTGAAACAAAAATAGTTATTAATTGGTTTCTTAGTAATACATCCTTTCACAAAAAGTTTAAATTTTTTTCATAATGACCTAACTTGACAAATAACTTTAATCTAAATCAATTATATTTTGTCAGTATACTAAATAGAGACTTAGATAAAATTGTTTATAATATATTGAACACATAATAATAACCTCACGAAGTAGGTTATTTTAGACTCCTTGCATCCTTGGTGTCATCCTTCAAACATTGAGTGACAATAAAATTTTGATTAAACAAAATTTAAACATTAGATGATTAGAGTATATAATAATATTAAAAATTAATAATATAATCTTTTTTAAAAAATAGGAATATTATACACAAACATTTGTGTTTAGCCACGAAAAAAAGAGTTAAGACCCATCTCTCACAATTAGTTGTCACGCTTAGTTAGGCAGTATTGTATTTTCATAATTAAATTTAAACTTATTATTACATTTATGGTTATAAATTAGATCTATAGTTCCATAGTTTGGATTATTCAAATATATATTGTACCAATTATAATTACTAAAATCCATAGTTAAATCCTATAATTTGTTTGAGAAATCAATGAATATGCTTTCTTTAAAGTATTTTATGACTTATTTAAATTTATTATTATCATTCACTAAAAAAATATATATGGTATGGATGTTGTTCTTAATTTACTAGGTGTTTCTTTCTTTGTCGAATTAGCCGAGAATATAGGAGTGGGACATCCACTCCTGACAGTTGTACAGTCGGACGTCCCACTCCTGACAGTTGTATATATCTCAATTCGAAAGGAGGGAAGAAAAAATTATCATAAAATGTCAAAATTTACGTTTTTCACAAGAAAAGGTAGAATTTTTTGGATTTGAAAAATTCATAACAGTTTTAGTTGTCATAAATTTATGACAATTTTTAAATGTCATAAAATAATTGTTTATTTTAAATTAAATGAAAATAATTTTTTTAAGAAAAGGGAGATGAAGTCTTCTCCGTGTAAGTCCGAGTCCCCTCTGCTCGAAATCTCTCTCCTCGACCTCCCCTTACGCAACAATTTCTCTCTGTCTTCTCCACTTCTAATCGCCATTTCTTTGAATTTCTTAGGCCAAATTAAAAAACCCTGGACCAAACTCGTCTCTGCTTCTCGCTATTTATTCTTAAAGATCACAATCTGTCGTGGTTTCAGTGCGAGGATTGCGGCAACAACCTCAAGAAACTGAAGCTGCCTAATCACTTCAGAACTTGTTCTGCTACCAAGGTCTTGATTTTTCTCCTCGTTGAACTGCAATCAGTAAATACAATTTTTTCCATAATTTTTTCCGAAGAAATTTTTGGAATTTTAGCAGTAAGAAGTTACGTTTTGGGGATTCGGATGGGTGAACTCTAGAGTTCTACCATGGAGACGATTTTTTTTTTGCAAAGGTATTGTAGTAAATGCTGAGGTGGGGATTTGAACCCGGACCTCCTGTGGTAGTTTATTTTCCCCATTTTTCTTATTTTCTTCTAATTTGCAACATTAATTTTCTGTAGTTGTCTTGCATCGATTGTGGACAAACCTTTGGGCAGGAAAGCGTACAAGGCCTTTGAAAGAAAATCAGGTAGTTTCTTCTTTTATATCAGTTTGCAGAATATGTAGTCTCAAAAGTCAATCTAGGGTAAATAAGGAACTGGGATTTCTTCCCAAGTCTGAACATGTCACTGATCTTTTATTCAGACTCTAATGGTAGAGTTTCATGTATTTATTTAAGAAAATGGATCGCTGAAGTCATTGCATTTTTCAGTTTTAATGGTTTCATTGTGATTGCCACTGGATAAATTATTGTTAAAAAAAAACCGCATTTCCAGTATGGTTCTGTAAGTCATTGAAGGTTAGTCTCTTACATTTGAAATGTTTTGTACTTATTTTTCGTTCTTCCTTATCTATTTTCAGTAGACTTGCTAGTAATACAGTATGTCACTTCATGTTTATGTGATAAACTGTCTATAAAAAATACAATGATTGAATCTTGTTATCTTCTCCTTGATCTAGATTCCACAATTTAGATGAGACAAACTGTTTATATCTTTTATTTGTTGTAGTAGTAAGATTATTTGTTGGTTTCTTCTTTCAAATGTCAGGCAATTGGTTTAATTTGGTAAGTGATGACGTATTTTTCTTACTCCTGGTAAGTGAAAGATGCTTTACCAATCTAAGGTGGTGTCCTGTTTTGAGGTATTTGATCTGCTGATAACCAAAGAACTTGACAAAGTTGTGAGAGGTTTGAAGTTTTATTTAGAATAATATTTAACTATAGGGTTCTCTCTATTTTCCTTCATCCCTGATACTCAATTATTGGACAGAATCGGAACGCCCGACTTTCCCGTTTATTTAATTTCAATTGATAAATAATTTTGGAGTTGCCACCAACCATATTAAGGTGTGATTGATCAACCAAAGAAAAAAAAATTGTCTACATAAATTCATGAGATTTAAGTTCGGGAGTCAGTAACATCCTACAACACCCATCAAATAGTTACTAGAATTTATCTTTTAAACTAAATTATAGGGTTCACATAACAAAGTTTTTTATTTAGGTTTTTTTTTTAAATGTCTCATGGATGTTAAATAAAAGCTAAGGATGAATTGATAATTATGGGTGGCATAGGAGCCATTAAAAAAATAAAATTTATTTTTGTTTTAAAAGATTTTGTTTATATTCACATCAAGAATATTAAAATACCAAAACTTTAATATTTTAATCTCTATCATAGGTATCTAATGAGAAATTTCATGTATCTAAGAATTAAAAAATTAATAGAAAACAGTACTCAGTCCCAATTTAAATATGAAAATGTGTTTATAATTTTAAAGATAATCTATTAATTAATTTTTTTTGAAAAACATCTATTAATTAAATTTCAAATTAAGAAATTTTATGTATTCATGGAATTTAAATTATAAAATTCATAAAAAAAACAATACTTTTTGCTCTAATTTAGATTTTTATTTCAAATTTGAAAATAAATAAATAATAATAATGACAAAACAATGTTAACTTAGGAAATAAATAAGGTAATATGGTGAGATAAAATAATACAAAGAAGTTTGAGATAAAATAGTACAAAAAATAAATGGGATACATGCCAGGATGCAAAATAATTAATCAAAGCAGGCTAGACATATGCGAAATAATTAATCAAAGCAGTTCAATGAATAATTAAAAGGATGCTAATTAATTAATTAATAACAAATAATTAATTAATACAGACACAAATAATTAATTGTTTTCAGTGCCAAATGACTAATTAAAGTAGGCCAACATGCTAAATTAATGCAAGATGCAAATAAATATCACAATAGCCAAATAATTATTGCAAGATGCACTATGCTGATTAATTAATTAACATTTCAAATGAATAATTAATAGTAGGGATACCAAAATATTATACAGACTAAAATATTATCCAGGAGCCAAATGGGATACTAAAAATGTTATAGAGGAAAAAATGTTATAGAGGAGCCAGATGGGATACTAAATATATTATAGAGGAGCCAGATGAGATACTAAAATATTATACAGCAGCCAAATGATATACTAATAGCCAAAATGGGATACTAAAATATTATACAGCAAAATGGAATACTAAAATATTATACAGCAGCCAAATGAGATATTAAAATATTAAGAAGGAGATACCAAATAATTAAAATTAATAGGTCAAATAGGTACCAAATAATTTAGACAGATGCAAGAATGTAAATAACAAATGAAAAATTAACACAGAGCCAAATTAGTGTCAAATAATTCAAATGTAAATAGCAAATAAAGAATTAAAACAGAGGCCAAATGGGTGCCAAATAATTATCGCAATTAACCATCATGACTTAAATTTAAAAAAACTTACCTCAAAACAGGATTGGCTTACGATCCTCTCAAATTCTTTCCAATTACCAACAAATGGAAATACCTTTCCTCCCTAAATCTTTATAAATCTCTAAAAAAAACCTCCAGGACAAAAATCTCATCCTTTTCTTTTTATAGGCCAAGGTTAATAGTTTCATTTTCTTTAATTACCAAGTGAAGTGGAGTGAAAGAACGGAGAGAAAGTGGGAGAAGATGAGAGAGTGGAAGAAAGTGAGAGAGTAGGAGAAAGTGGGAGAGTGAGACTAAACAAAAAATAGGGAGTGGTTGAGAAAAAATAGGGAGAAAAAAAAACAAACTTTTTTTATTTTTATTTTATTTTATTATTATTTTTTATTTGTTTTTGTTTTCATTTTTGTTTTTTTAAAACATAATATTTTAAAAAAAATTAAATTAAATTCAAATTATTTTTTAAAAAATAAATGAATAAATAAATAAATAAAATGAGAATGAAGGACAAATTTAATGATTTCTTATTTTGACTTTTTTAATTTAGTCTTGATGCTTGTTATGTTTTTGCCACTCCATTTAGGTCTTATTTCTATCAATTTCTTACTATTAAACTCTTAAGAAAGGTTGTTTTCCTTTAAAAAAATAAATCAGAATAGCACATACATGAACACAGAATAAAATGAGTGGTTTTCTTTTTAAATTGCTTTGTTGTCGATGTTTTGATGCATTTAAGGAGCGTTTCCTCTCTTTGTTTCGGATTCTTTTTTGCTTTAGAGACGTCGAGCTTAGATATGACAAAAGGATGTTTGTATTTGGTAGTCCTAGCCCTTCTAGGAGCTTTGCTTGTAGATCATTCTTTTATTACTTAGTAAACCACTATCCTTCTAGGCAGCGTTTTCTCGATTCTTTAGAAGGTAAAAATCATACACAAAAAAAAGTTCTTTGTATGTTAGGTTATTCATGGTAGAATCAATACCTTGGATAGGTTCTCGAGGAAGTTGGTTAGGCGTTTTTGTTGAATCCTTTGTTGGAAGGTGGAGGAAGATTTGGATAATTTGTTTGGAATTATGATAACTCGATTGAGCTTTTAGTGATATGATTGATGGGTTCCTTCTCCATTCATCATTTAGGGGGAAGAGAGTTTTTTTTTTTTTTTTATTATTATTATTTATTTTTATAGCAGGGGTGTGCTTTGTTGTGGAGTATTTGGAAGAGAAATAAAATTTTTAGAGGGATTCATAGAGAATTTCTTGATGTTTGGTTCCTTGTCATATTTAATATTTCTTTTTGGGTCTCAGTCACGAATTCCTTTTGTAATTATTTGTTAGGTCCTTATAGTTTAGGTCCCATTTTGCTAGATTAGAGACTTTTTTCTCTGTGTTTGTGTTTCCTTCATGGGCTTTATTTTTGTTATTGTTTGTTACACACACAACCCTCTCTATTCTTTCATTTTTCTCAATTAAAGTTGGTATCTTATTTATAAAAAAGAATTGCAAACAGATAAATTTTAACCAACTTCAACATGCTATATAATAATTTTCTAGCACTGAATTGTGGGATCATGTGTGACATGTGTGGGATCATGCATTTTTCAACAAACGCAAGGAAAGAATTTTCTAGCACTTAAATTCCCATTTACCACCTACTTTGAGCTTTATACATTTTTTCCATGGACAAATCATAATGTTGTCCTAAATTACCTTTTTGTTTTCTTTCAATGTTATTTCAATTTCATTTGCTCAATTTAACGAGTTTGGTCAATTTAACCTTATAGGCTGAGACCATGTTTGAGAAGTACAACTTTTATGGGGTCTTCATTCAAATCCAAACAG
>JBBPDI010077553.1:0-14797 GCA_037974545.1 Cucumis variabilis | reverse complement strand
CTAAATTACAGTTTCTTTGCCTAATAATCTGAATATCTTCAATATACCTAGTATATCTAATGTATTATTTAACAAAATTAACCTCGAAATCTCTTCAAAATTTCGAGCAATATTTCTTCACAGTGATCGATTGTCGAATGTCTTTTTTGTGTTCAAACTTTCTATCGATAAATCCCTCTCTATCATTTTTGTCTTTGACAAATAAAATAGATTAAAGTTTTCCAATACTTTCCAAAACCATATATGGAAAGTATTGCAGTTTTGGTATATGGAAAGTATTAAAGCTTTCCAATACTTTTCAAAATAGTACAACCTACAATTCATTCCTTTTTTTAAAAGAAAAAATTATAATAAAGTAATCCAATAATATAAAATGGGCAAAGAAGTAATTTGAGCCTATATTTGTGAAATATATTGGCCCATTTAGGTCTTTTGTGAAAATTATTAAAAAGTTAGGTCTTTAATGTAATATCATATAGCAATTTAGGCTATATGAGTTAAAGACCCTTTCTCATATTCAACCCAATTCAAGCCCCTCAATGTAAAAAATGGGTCCAAGCCTGCCGAACAAATAGGCCTAAGCCCAAACCCTTCCCAAGCTCAATAGGCAAATTAGCCCAAGCCCAAACCCAACAAGCAAATGGGCCCAAACTCACCGAAAGCCCATGGAAATTCTCTATAAATAGAGAGCTGACTACAACAAAAATGGTCTACAATGACAGTTATTTTATGTCATGAATAAAATCTGTGACAGTTATTTACCGTCATGGAAAGTCCTTCCATAACAGTTTTCGAAAACTGTCGCAATAAGTTTTTTCATGACAAAAAATAAATGTTGTTAATTATTATTTTATGATAGTAAATAACTGTCATATTTTATATTATGACAATAAATAACTGTCATATTTACGTATTAACGACAGTTAAAAAAATGTCACAAATTCGTTTATTATGACATTTTTAAAATGTCAAGGATATGTCAATCGTGACAGTTTTTTTTTTAAAAAAATAAATGTCATCTTTTCGAAATTGACGACATTTTTTTCCTATCAAATATAGGACAATAATGACAGTTTTTTTTATAACAAAAATGTCATTGTATTAATATTGACAATAATTATGGTGTGTAAAGAATTCATATATTATGACATTTATTTCTTGTTGCAAATTCCTCAATTACTATCGTTTTCCCTGTTCTTCTTGTCGCTCCGCCATTACACGAACCATTTGAATGACAATAATGTTATAATACATAACACTCATATAGAAACAAATGGTTGACACTTTAATATATATACGCTATAATACACTTTGTAATATTCGTACATTTCCAATCAAGTTTGAACAATTTACAAGTATGGAATTACAGTCCTTGATCAAAACCATTGTAAATACCATCATAATACATATAACATATGATTTTCTGTACAAGCATAAACAACCAACCGATAATCCTTCACCTCTGAAAATATTCTTTGTTTCTTGAACCATGGTCAAATCCTTCATTTCTAAAAACAACCAGTGTTTTTTGATGATCCTGATTAGCTTCTTTGAAGAAAATTTCATGAACTTTGTCGGCTCCATTAGAACGTATAAAGACAACATGAATATAACAGACAGTCACATAATATTTAAGAAAGTAAGCTAAAAGGATAGTGTCGAATGGTTGGTGGATATAATGGAAAGAAGTAAAAGAATTAAAATACGAATTTGTTAGATCCTCCATGCTTTAGAAAGCTAGGTTCCCCCAATACATATGTTTGCACCACTCTACATTCTTAATAAACTGTGAAGAACTACCAAAATCAAGCTGAAACACTGCCATAACAAAAACAGAAAATATTACTATAGCACAAGTAGAACATCAATAGTGACACATTATATCAATTATCGACTGATAATTTTGCAAGTGCATCATTAATTTTCTAAATGGATGATCCATCACAAGAGCCATGGAATTGGAAACAAAAAACTAGATATCATAAGGAAGTAAATACTATAGTTGTGCATACCAAAAAACATAATACAATCTACATGCCAATCTTCCATCTTCATCTCTAAAAACACCCCTACAAAATCAAAATACTTTCTCAATCACACACACATAGCCTTCAAAATTACAACACCTCCATATCAAATCTCATAAAAAAACTCAAGAATTTCTTAAAACATTATCAGACACCCCCAACAGAATCAATCCTCTACCAACAAAACCATCTTTAAAACATTATCTAGATCTAAAAAAATACTATGGTTGTGCATACCAAAAACCAGAATACAATCTGCATATCAATCTTCCACCTTCATCTCTAAAAACACCCCTACAAAAACAGAATACAATCTCAATCACACACACAGCCTTCAAAATTACAACACCCCCAGATCAAATTTCATAAATAAAAAAAAACTCAAGAATTTCTTAATACATTATCAAACACCCTTCAACAGAATCAATCCTCTACCAACAAAACCATCTCCAAAACATTATTTAGATATTAAATCCTCCATTTTGCTAATGAAAACAATGTCATCTAGTTGGTCATGTGTATTCCTCACCTAGACATGATTTTACTAGCAAATTGAATGAAACATGCAAGAGACATTCAAATAAATGATCTTATCTCTAATGTTCCTAAAGATTGAAACTCTCATAGACATTCAAATAAATGATCTTATTTCAAAATTTTCAAATTTACTCCTCTTGGAAAGATCTAGCATGGTAAGTGGCAAATAAAATTCTACCATACAAAATAAAATTCTTGTCGAATAATACCCAATATCAACAATGAACCTACAACACATCTATCCAAAAATGCAAATATTATAAACAAGGCTTGGGGAGATTTGTTAAAAAGGATGTGTCATATGAAAAGTTCACGTACCTTTATAAAGGATGTCTACGCTAAATGCACTATAAATGATGACTTAATATAATGCACAATAATGAAGCACAAAATCTTCCTGTCTTTATAATGCCACAAAATATATAAATACACCACAAAATAAATCTAATGAAAAAAAAATCTTCTTGTCTTTATAATACCTAACCCAGAGAGGCATATACCTACTAATGTTTAATGGCATTAAAGGTCTTAACTGAAAAGAAGAAAAAAAATCAAAACAAGAAAGATTAAATTTATTTATTTTTCTTTTTTAAAAAAAGTACAAATATTAGAAAATAAATAATATACTTAACATAGTTTTTAAAGAATCTTTTCAGACAGCAATCTCAATTCATTCTTAATACTAGTGATCAAAGAGATGATAAGTCAGCCATCATCATCATAATACTATATGAAAATACACCCTATTAACTCATTTCATAACTCATTTGCCAATGGCATTTTACTACAAACCCTTCAAAGACACCACCATACTAAGACATTAGACAACTTAAAATTGTTCACTTCATTGACTATAAATCTCAAATATTCATCCATGCCACAAAATTTTTTTCTTCCTCCTTTTTCTCTAAGCCATCAACTCAATAGTTTTTGACATTACATAAATTATGAAAAAGAAATGGTAAGAATAGTATACATCTCTAAATACATACACCAGATTGAAGGTGCAACTCAAATTAACAAGGACCTAAATTCCACTAAATTGAAGATGCAACTCAAATTAACAAGGATCTAAAATTCCTCAAATAGAGTAATCTTTAACACCAACATTGTTATTATTCTCCCCCCTCCCCCCTCCAAACATGAAGAAAAGAGAAGAAGATAATTCTGTAGTACCTCATACATTAACATCTAGAATAAGTAGATCAATGGAAGTGATGTACATAAACAGTCTTTATTCACCGACTAATTATATCACACGGCCTCGACGACATGTAAGCTCAGAGCTTGGCTTATAAACAATGGCTGGGAAATTACACATGTATCTTATGTTAAAGAGGAAAAGTCTTCAAGTGATCGAAAAAACTAACCAACATCGTTTAGGCCTCTCTTTGTCAAGGGGAGTTCGAGAGTAATCAAGAAATAGCATCTTTCAGATTCTTTGATGTATTGCACTTCACCATTCATGAGCTTCAGAATCTTTCTGCACATGCTCAAGCCTAATCCTTCTTGAGTCACCCACCTGCCACTATGAAACATGTCCTGAACTCACTCAGGAGGAAGACCTTCCTCAGGGCATACAATCCTTCATGAAAATAATATATGTTAGCCATTTGCTTTTGGAATTAACAATATGGTTCTTTTTCTTTTGGGTTGTTGTTGAGCAAGATGAAAAAATGTACAAGGGCAGACAAGAGAAAAAAGAAAAAAAGACTCAAAAGTTACAGGAAGAGACTCATATCCAACAAAATCAAACTAAGACATGGAGGCATTAAACACCATTGCCTGATCTTTCTTTTCACCTCTCTCCAAATTAGATTGGAATAAATAATATAGTTAAAACAAGGAAACAGAAGAACTATGTACTTACATCATATTCTTTATTTCAGTCTTCAACTTCGTCAGCTCAAAAATATGTGAAGAATGATATAAGGTTAAAATACCTGAATTCAATCTGTGCAAGAGTAAAATCTCACATTTCATTTTTCAATCTCTTTTTCTCAAAACTTTAGCCCATAGCCATGAAATTTTCCTAGGACTTGATTTCCTAATTTGAACAAACAAAAATCAATTAAAAATCAACCAAATGCTTCATTGAGGCATTTCATCAAACACATTGTATGCTACCAAATGCTTCATCACATAGCCAACTATAAAGAAAAAAAATGTAGATTCACATTAAAAAAATGACAGCAGCTCAAGCGCTTCTAAAACTCGAATTTGGCGCCAAAAAGTAATGAGAAATGTTAAACTAAAGTCTAAAATTAATGGATATTTAAAATTACCTAACAAAAAAACACCGAAACACAAAAATCTTACTCTAGAAGTTGAATCTGAACGAAGAACTGAGACAAACCACGATGGGCTTGATCTTCAGCGAGCTACCGCACGCGGTGGCTGAGATTCAGCGACGAGTTAAGCGGTGCAAGGAGTGTTGGGTGGTGGCGTCGGCTGAAGGAGAGAAAGAGGTGGCGTCGTTCCCGACTTACGTGAGAGACAGAGAGAAATGGTTAGCGAAAGAGAGGAAAAATCGAAAAGGAGGAGCGGGGCGTGGATCTTCCACGAAGAAGAAGTAAAGAAGAAGAAAAGAAGAAGAAGAAGATAAGAAGAAGAAGAGGAGGTAGAGAGAAGGTTTGGAGATATTTTATAAGTTTTATTTTAATAATTAATTTATTTAATGTTTTTAGAATTATGGGAAAATCTGATTTTAATAAAAATTTTATTTAAAATGAATTTTATTTTAATAAATTTTAAAAATTATTTTTTGTATTTTTTATGACAAGAAATAACTTTCGCTGAAAGTGAAATCTAAAAAATTCCGTCTTTTCCTACCAAAAACACAGATTTTTAGCTTTTGTGACAGTTTTTTTTCTTTCCTTCAATTTTGGGATGTACACAACTGTCGTAGTAGATACCTTTTGTTGTAGTGTCTTCCCATTCGTAGTAGATACTTTTTGTTATAGTGTCTTCCTATCAATGGTGTGTATGCATGTACTTCATTTATTTTGTGTCTTTTAGGAAGTGTCTCCTGTGTACTATATAAAGAGTTCATTTCCTTCATTTGTATGCAACAAAAAAAAAAAAATCAAATCAATGAAAGCATATTAAAGTTTAGAAAGAAAGTTTCAAGAGAACAATATTCTTCTCTTGTGTATTCTTAAGTTTTTAAAGAGAACAAGTTTCTTCTCTTAAAAGTTTGTGAGATTTAGAATGGGCTCGTCAATGCTTCCAACAAACTGGTATTAGAGAAAATGATTGAAAGATGACATCTAACATGTTGCAACCTCAAGAAAATTATGCTCTGATACCACCTGTCACGTCTCGTCCCAATGCCACTTCCTGCGACCAGATGGAGGCATTTTGCCTAGACACCCATCGCATATCCTATGCGAGATGACGCTCTGAACACCTAGTAAGCGAAATATTTCACTTCAACTTGTCTCATCGCAAAACCTTTTCTTTGGCTTTAGAGACTTTCACAACTTATTACAGTGGAAATACTTAACCTTAGAATGGTATTCCATCCCTTGATCTCAACACTTTCAAATTCAACTACTAAGTGACAAGTACAAATAATAATGCAGCGAATAAAAATAACTTCTTTTTATGAACTTAACACTTTACACAGAGAGTTCACTTTTAACAATTACATTCCTTTTTTCCATGGTACAAAAGTAAAGCCTAGATTCCAAATAACATGCCTTTATCCACCTAGGATGCTACTCACCATGTCAAGGTGTTTAGGAGTATAAAAACCTCCTTCTTATCCTTTTCCTTGATTGCCTAGCAACCTAACTCAAGGACAATCTTTGGGCTCTTAACCCTTTGCTGAACTCTTGCACTCATCATCTTTGACCACACAAAATTGTGTTGCTGCTCTCGACTTCTCTTCATGATTGAGCTATTGCTCTTGGCATAAAGGAGTGGAGGACCTACCTACTGACTCCTTAAACACAAGATGAAAAGACACACAACTTGCGTATTTCACAAGTTTACATAACAACCCACCTTCCCTCTTTTACTTGGCTTCTACGCCTGAAAACCATTCTTTACTTAGCTTCAATGCCTGACAACCTAAGGAGTGAAAAACTTAAAACGTAATTCAATGACTGAGTGAGTGATGAGTTTAGGAAACACCTTTTTAGAGAATACAGCAAATTTAATAACAAACAATTCCACGCTGTTTAGATCATTAAACATTCACCATCACCATCGGAACCTAGGATTCTCCCTTCTACATCTAATTACCTAGACCTGAGATTCACTAGCAATTGTCCGTCTATACCTCGGATTCACTTCACCAGCATCACACTTTAAACTTGAGATTTCCACCCATGTCTCACTATAGACTTCACTCATTCTCATCTCAGACCTGGGATTCACTTTTACCAACATCACATCGCTTGGACCTGGGATTCACTTCACCAGTATTTCATGATAAACCTGGTATTCATTTTCACCAACATTTCACAATTCAATCCACTTCTAGATCTGGTATTCACATCATCAGCATCTTTAAATGCACATCCCATTCTCGCTCAGACCTTGGATTTACTTCATCAACATTTACCTGCCTAAACATGGGATGCATTGCAGAATTTGTACAAAGGAGAAGATATAGTACAATTGGTTCGATTGTAAACACTTCGAGTTGAATTTGCAACCATTTTTGAATGAAAGATGCTAAAACTATTGAAAATTTTTTTAACTGTGTTCTCTTAATTGTTAATCAATTGAGATCAAATGGATAAATAATTGAAGATCAAAGGGTGCTTGAAAAGATCCTTAGAAGCATGACTAAAAGATATGAGCATATTATTATAGCAATTGAAGGATCCAAAAATTTGTCAACTCTCTCTATCAATAGCTTAATGAGATTTCTTCAATCTCATGAGCTCAAATTGAAGTTGTTTGATTCTACTTCTTCAGAAGAAGCTTTTCATATGCAATCCTCCTTTAGAATGCAATCTAATGACAGAAGTGGTGGATGTGGCGATAAAGGAAATAGACGATCCAACGTCATAACAAATTCAGAGTCAGAGAGCAGAGATAATCAATCTTCTTCAAATAGAGGAAGAGGAAGAGCAATAGGATAATGGTCTAGAAAGGCTAATTCTATTGGTCTAAAAAGGCTAATTCTAATCAAGCAGAAAACACTCTAATGCATGAGCAATAGGATAATGATCAAGGTCTTCTCTTCCTCACGTTCAATGTCCAAGAAACAAGCATTGAAGATATATGGTATCTTGATAGTGGTTGTAGTAACCACATGACATAAAGAAAGCATATTTTTATATTTTTATATGAATCTGATCCAAATATAGTGAAGATTGGTGACAACATGTCATGCCCCATCCCGAACACAACCTTAAACACTATGACGGTAAATAACACAACTAACCAAACATATATAGCGAAAAAACAAGACAGTACTTCACTTTTATTCACTTAAGCTTAAGAGATCTACAATAGTAAAAGATACAAATTCTTAATAAAAGAAAAAAAGAAATTCAGTCAACTACCTTCAGAGTCTTCAACCTTCAATGATCATTTAGTTCTCAGTCCGATCGTTTAGCTTCTTAAAGGATCGCTCTGATAGCTTACCTTTTATATGATCGCTTAGCTAACAGCACTTAGCTTTCAACTCGATCGCTTACCATTCTAATAGATCGCTTAGCTTCTTACAACTTGGGGGAAGGAAAACTTAAAACATGAGTAAAAAAAAGTTAGTGAGTGAAGTTTTAAGAAAATCTTTTGCAACACAATTCATAAACACAATTGGTTTATTAAAATGGGCTTAATGCTTCATTTTACAAATACATTAGATTGCATAAATACTCATTAGTCTCACATGTCCTTTAGTCGAGAACATGAACCATTTCCTACGGCAAGACTTAACATCTAACGTTTGGACTACTATGATGTTCTTTTCATCAACAGCATCCAGGAATTTCCTAGTTCATTCCTTGTTCCTCAGACTGCCAAACTCAACATGCTCTTTTTATGCATTAGTTAGCTTCATTCTACCATGCAGTCCTTTCTACATGGTTGTCTTTACTCCTTGTGTGCACATAATAGTTAGCTCTTTGATAAGAATAAGACTAATGGTTTGAACTCATTCATTTAAAACATATAAACTTACTTTATATATAAACAGTCATGTATCAAATATTATTATAAATTAGCTTGAATTAGAAGAAAGTTTTAAAATCTGTGAACACTTTTGGAAAGTCACTCACAAACTTAAGTCTCCTTTATTTTCAAAACGTAGCTCCGACTCTTCCCAAGTTACTCATCTTGCCTGAACAACTTCTTTGATAGAAAAAACCCTAAACTTCCTTCTCTTCGTAAACTCTCAAAATCGTTCCTTTCCTTTTGTCTTGCTTTCTTATTTGAATTAATCTTAAAATAGATTAGTCATTTCTTAAACTCTTATAATCTTACCAACTCCTGCTTATCCGCAGAAATGCATGCAATATGCTTAAGACACATGGATTCCAACTCCATTGATATGATAATTATAACTCTGAGAACCTCTTTAATCCTCCTACATGATTGTTCACCCTTCTATATAATTGTTCAACCCTTTTATATGATCGTTGATCCTTTTAAATGATCATTTTCTTCTTATTATGATCGTCTAACTTTCTTACACTATCGTTTAACTTACTACATGATTGTTTAATTTCTTATATGATTGTTTAACAAAAATACTTTTTCAAACCTTTTATTTAGGCGCAGGTCTTACACAATAAGAAGCTTGAAGTCAAAGTAAAAGGAGATATTCTTGTCAAGACATAAAAGGGAGCAAAAATAATTACTGATGTGTACTATGTTTCAGGTCTTAAACGCAATCTTTAAGTGTTGGAAAATCTCTTCTAAGAGGACATGATGTTATATTTAAAGATAACATATGAGAGATTTTAACCAATAATGGAGGTCTCACAACAAATGTTCGCATGACTTTCAACAAAATGTTTTAATTTCAATTAAAAATATGCTATAAATTTGTTTATTTTGAGATTTAAGTAAATGACTCTTCATATGGTTGTGGTATTGTCGATTTGGACACCTGAGTTTTGACACTTTATCTCACAATTAGTGTCAACAACATATGGGTAAAGGAATGTCAAACATTAAAAAAGAAGATCAACTTTGTAAAGCATGTGTTTTTGGAAAGCATCATCGAAATTCATTTCCGTCTTGAGGTTCTTCAAGAGTATCAAACCTCTCGAGCTTATCCATACAGACTTATGTGAACCCATAAGAACTACTAAACATGAAGGTAACCATAATTTTCTCACATTTATTGATGACTACAATTGGAAAACGTGGATTTATTTGCTTAAAGAAAATAATTCTACTTTTGAATGTTTCAAGATATTCAAGCAATGGTGGAAAATGAAAATAACTTGAAGTTGAAATCATTGTGTTCAAATCGTGGAGGACAATACATTGTTTTTGCATATTTCTTGAAGGAGAATGGAATCAAGCATCGAAGACTGTTCGAAGAATTCCTTGACAAAATGGAGTTGTAGGGAGGAAAGATAGAATAATAAATGGAACTTGCAAGAAGTATATTGAAGGCCAAGAAGCTTCTAGATCAATTTTGGGGAGATGCAGTAACTTGTGACGATTATCTCCTAAATCGAGCTTTAACTAAAAGTGTGCAAGGTATTACTCCTTAAGAAGTAGGAACGGAATGATACCAACTGTTAGTCACCTAAGAGTGTTTGGGTGCATTGCTTACTCTCATATTTTAGATAAGAAAAGAGGCAAGCTAAATGATAAATTAGAAAAATGCATTTTTTTTGGATACAATGAGAACTTTGAGGCTTACGGATTATACAACCTTGTAAATAAGAAAGTTATTATTAATCAAGATGTCAAGTTCGATGAAGCAAAATTCTAGCAATGGGATGCACCAAATAAAGACCAAAGTCCATTACTTGTTGATATGGATGGCAAAGAAGATATGCTCGAGACTTAGAGCTTGAAAGACTCAACCATTGGCTTCATCTTCTCAATCACACTTCGCAAGTGATGGAGAACCTACTCCGAGGAAGAGAAGAAATATTCAAGAGATCTATAATACTTCAAGAAGAATACTAGATAATGAACATGTTGATTTTGCTTTATTTTCATATGTTGATCCTATATACTTTGAAGAAGAGATTCAAGATGAAAAATGGAAAGATGTAATGAATCAAGAGATTAATGCAATAAGAAGAAATGAGACATGAGAGTTAGTCAAATTACTAGAAAGTACAAAAGCTCTTGGAGTCAAATGGATCTATAGAACAAAGCTTAAGAAAAATGAAAAAGTGAAGCAATACAAGATCAAACTTATTGTAAAAGATTACAAACAAAAATTGTATAAGGGATAATTCAATGTCCAACCGATTTAAAAAGCACCCAAAAAGTGTCAATGTTTCACTTTAAATCTCAAAACAACATAAAAGAAACCCAAACACCAAATCTCTAAAATGAGTTTAAATGGTACTTTAACTCAAAAAACAAGTTAAAAAGTATTTAAGTGACACTTAACTCAAAAAAGGGTTTGTGTAGAATTTTAAATATCAAAACAAGTTAAAAAGTGTAACTCAAGCACGTTAACCCTCAAATTAAGTGAAACTACTCAAGTGTGACAATGAAACTAAAAACCATATAAAATTCAATTGATGTCTTAAATCTCAAAACAACTTACAAATGTCCGAGTGTACCTTCCTAACTCAAAACCAACCCCAAAAATCCTTAAAAATAGTTTAAGTGGTACTTTAACTCTCAAAACAAGTTAAAACTACTCAAGTGTAACTTTCAAACTAAAAACCAACTAAAAAATACCTAAAAAGTGTCTACATAACGATACTTTAACTATTATAACAAGTTAAAACTACCTAAGTATGACTAAAACTCAAGCCAACAAAATATATGTAAGATAACCACAACATATTATAACCAAAGCGTACAATAAATATGAAAAATATGCATGATTGGCTATCGTAGCGGTAGGAAAGCGATAACATATTATAACTAAAACATACAATAAGTGTTAAATATGTGCATGATTGGCTACTATAGCTATAAGATAGCAACAATATATTACAACTCAAGCATACAATAAATTTAAAATATATGCATGATTGGCTATCGTAGTTAAAGGATATTTGCACGTAATATCAATGTTAACCAAAAAATTTTCAAATTAAGTGAGAAAATATCAATATAACTCTAAAAACAAGTTAAATAGTGTCTGTGTAACACTTTAAATCCCATTACAAGTCAAACCTCCTAAATGTGACTTTCATACTAAAAATAAACTAAATCACTTACAAATTATCTTGACCCTAAAACAATTTTCAAAATGGTAATGTGCGCCTTCCAAACTCGAAAACAAACACAAAATCTCTACAAAATGTCTAAGTGACACTAACTCTTAAAACAAGTTAAAAAAGTGCATTGGGTGTGACTTTCAAACAAGAAACGACTAAAATTCACCTAAAAAGGTGTCTTAACTCTCAATACAACTTATGAATGATTAAGTGTGACAACCAAATTCAAAACCAACTACAAAATCTCATAAAAGTGTCTAAGTGACACTTAACTCTAAAAAAAAATTTAAAAATACTTAAGTATGACTTCAAAACTCAATCAACGTAAAAGTGTGAATTAAATCTCAAGATAACTTTAAAATGTGTAAGTGATATATTTTACTCTGGAACAAACCAAAAAAGTATCCAAGAAGTGCCTAAACGTGACTTTTACACTCATATTCAAGAAGTACTAAAGAAACATTTATAAGAGTTTACCATAAAATATTATATAATAATGCTTCAATAGAAACCCTCTATCTAGGCAATGACATTTTTTCATCTAAACATAATGGATGAAAAACACATTTGACAATTCAAGTAGTTTTTACCTACAACCTATTGTAAGCAAGAAAATTCAAGAAGCTCAATAAAAACCCAAAACAAAAAACAACACATATAGTAGTGTAATCCTGAAAATAGAAAATGCAAATTCAATTTGTGGGATCAATTAACACTGATTTCACTCACCTATAACAATCTACTAATTTGTATCAGTATCTTACAGAAACATACTAATTTGTATTAGTATCTTACAGAATCAAGCAATATGTTGAAGGCTTTGAAATCTTCATAAATAAACTAAAGTTAAATTTACTTGGGGTTGGCAGCGGCTAATGAAGCGGTGAGCAGGGAGGGAGGCAGGGAACACTTACAACGGCGAGGGGCGAATCAGGGTAGTAGCTAACACTTATGGTAAGTTGGCTATGAGTTCGACGAGTAGGGAAGCGAATACATTCAGATGGTAGCAACGTTCATATGGTAGTGGCGGCATTTGGCAACGTTCGGATGGTAGTGGGTAGAGGCGGCGTTTGAATGGTGGGTTACGAGAGGAGGAAGAGGGAAATCGGTAGCAGCAGTGATGTTGGGGATCTATGAGAAGAGGATGAGGGAAATCGAGGGGGGTAGGAGAGAGAAATGTGGAAGGGAAAAAGTAAAAGAAAGAAGAAAAGTAAAAAATTAGTTTTTTTTTTATAATTTTAAAAACTTATGCCCACGTCATTTGCATCACTATATGTATAAATCTTGCATCGGCATAAATATGTATAAAAATTATTGGATCTTTCGCCATGTAAATTAAATCAAAAAATATTAAAGATATCTACCAGACACAATATGTGGCAATAAAATAAAATAAACATTGGTAGAAATCCAATTTAAAAAATTTCCTTAAAACCACACAACGTTTAGCCCATGTATATATTTTCATTGGCAAAAACGACGATGTGCCCATGCAATGACAATTTTTTGCCGACGTACATATTTTCGTCGGTAAAAACAAAGATGTGCCCATTAAGGGTGTGAGAATAACTCGAGTAACCCGACACCCAGACTACCCGACCTATATTATATGGGTTTGGTTAAAATATGGTCTGGGTTGGGTTGAAAAAAATGATTTTTTTGAGTTGGACCGAGTCTCACATTGAAGGATTAAAAATTTTGGTTCAACCCAACCCTACTTGAATTAATATAATATATATACAAATATATATATATATATATATATATAATTTTATTTAATAAATAAAAAAACAATTAGGTTAAACAAAAGGACAGACGCACATTTTCTTTCCACTTTCCCTTTCCTTTTTCTCCATTTCACGATTTCCTCTCCTCTCTGACATATCTCATCTAAAATCTGACTATATCAATTCATCTTCTTGAACTTTTTTCTTCACCATTTGTCTAAACTCTTCGTCATAACCTAGATTTCGCTTTGTTGTATCTCAAATCTAAAATCTCACTATCTTAGTTCATCTTCTTCAGCTTTCGTCTTCACCATTCATCTGACTATCACCATTCGACTTCGTTGTCAGCTTCCTTTGTCTCCTTGTCGTCTGTCTCCTCAACTTCTAACAGCCATCCAATGGTCATCTTCTCCGTCTGTCTCTTCAAAAATTAGAAACAAAAAAAAAATAATACAACCCGACAACCCAATCCATATGTCACGGGTTGGGTTGAAAACTTAATTTCAGTTATTCAGGTTGTCAACCCAAATAACCCAAAAATATAGGATTAAGATGTCTCTCAATCCAACCCAACTTAACCCGATTGCACCTCTAGATATTATATATACTCACACACTAGATATTATAGGAAGTTAACACCTTTCTAGTGGGCCAAGTAGTAGGTCTTTTACTAGATATTATATATACTCACACTACAAGAAACTTTACTTTTAGTGTCGCTTTAAAGTATTAGTGATGCAAAGCCTTTCGTTGCTAGGAATGTTGCTGAATCTGCGTAGCTTAAAGTTTTAGCGACGCACCATTACGCGCCACAAAAGATACACTTTTAGTGACGTTTCCGCGTTGCTAAAAGGTTACTTTTAGTAACACAAGTTATGTCACTATTTATTTTTTTAGTAGCGTATTATGCTCGCCACTAAAGGTGATGTTTTAGTGACAAATAATGTTGTTGCTAAAGGTTAATTTGGGACCATTACAAATATTTTTGCGACGTATTGAAGTGTTCCACTAAAAGTTCCTACATATATTTTTTTTAAACCAATGATTTTGGACATTTTTGAAAACGCCAGTAAAAGTATTTTATTATATAAAAAAATAACCAATTTATTATATAAACCTGTTATAAAATGTCAAATATTATAATTTTAAAAACTATCACTTTGCAACATAGAAT
>JBBPDI010077534.1:0-14803 GCA_037974545.1 Cucumis variabilis | reverse complement strand
CTAATTAGTTGAGTTTAATTTTTATTTGTTAAAAAGTTTAATTAAACCCTATTCACCCCCCCTCTAGGGTTGCCATATCGATCCAACAAATCTTTCATTTGAAATTGGGCCGCCAGCCATTGTTTGATATCAGTTAGTACACCTATATTATTCCCAATGAGTAGGATATCATCTACGTACATAACTAAGAAAGCTACTTAATTGTTGATGATTCTCTTGTAGACGCGGGGTTCATCAACGAGTTAATTAAAGCCATAAGATTTTATTGCGGTATCAAATCTTATGTTCCAAGATCAAGAAGCTTGTTTCAATCCATAAATGGAACGATTAAGCTTGCAAACATTTTGCTCTTAACCTGGAGTTATGAATCCTTGTGGTTGTTGTATTCAAATAGACTCATGACAACAGGTGAGAAAGTCTCCTTATGGTCAACTCCCTCCACTTGGGTATAACACTTTGCGATGAGGCTCTGAATTTAGAAACAAAGATAATAAAGAAATTCGAGCTGGAGTATGATGCATTTTCTCTATGATCTTATACTCTTCTTGTTTTACTACTTTCAAAAATTTGTTTGCTTCCTCATATGTAATAGGCTTCTTGTATTCTACATCTTTTGCTATGATAGGCATATCTACACCCTGCTCTTTGTCATGTTCATTCACATTTCTCTTCTCATTTTTCCTTTCTTGCCCCATGTCAAACTACCTGAAGGAGTTGTTAAATTATTTGGTCTGTAACATCTTCCACTTTGAGTTATCCCACTGTTTCCTGTAATATTATCAACTGAAGGACCTGTAATGACTTGGCAATCATACCGCCATGACACTGCTTTCAAATTCTTGAATTTGAAAGGATTTGGTACTTGGATCCTGAGTTGTTTAGGATTGTAGGAAGTTGACTCATTATGACTTTCTTGATAAAAGACTGTCAAAGGCCTTGGTAAAAAGGAATTTTCCTTTTTGCAACTTCATCCATTAATGCACATATGTTATTGTCTTTCATCTCATCTTTTCCTTGTCCTTTGTATATCGTGAGTATCTTTGAATCCATAAGTTGTTGTACTTTATATCTAAATTTACAACACTGTTGGATAACATGGCCTGCAACTCCTTGATGGAATATACAATGTCTGCTTTCATCATACCCTTCGTATCTTATGTTGGGGTTCAAATATTCTAAACTAACATATCCTGCTTCAAAAATACCTTCAAAAAGTGTTTCCATATGCATTACTATCTCATGAACATCATTTTTACACTTTCCAACAAGGCAATCTACAACGTTCACTTTTGAATTTTCATGATTAGGAAATGGATTGTTATTGACATCCGGCTTCTCACCAGCTTTTTTAAAGCTTAACCATCCAACATTAATTAAAGATTGCACCTTCCTTTTTAAAGTCAAATAATTTTCAGTTGAGTGTCCCGCTCCTCCAGCATGATAATCACATTGAGCATTTGAATCATACCATTTTGGATAGTGAGGATGTATAGGATTTATTAGGATAGGAGTTAACTGTCGATTTTGAATTAGCTGAGGTAAAAGTTCTGTATATGTGATAGGAATTAGATCAAATCGTCATAAATCTGAGTTGGTCTTGCTACACTGACCTTGTACAAATGGTCTAGAAGAGTTTAAATTAACAGGTTTTGGGGCTCTAGAGAAAGAGTGAGCCGATACATAGTTGTTATAAGGAATATGAGAAACATTGCTTATATATGAAGGAAAATTTTGGTCATGTTTTCTCTAGCCAAAAATCAATTTGTGGTTCCCTGAATTAGGAAAACCAATTGCATGAACCTCACCTTCTTTCTTCTTAGATGTTGTTCTTTTCTTTAATCCCTCATACTCAGTTGAAGCCTTTGCTAACCTCTTGTGCTTTATCTCATATTCAATTCTTTCATCAATAACAATAATGTCAGAAAAATTGGTTGTAGCATTACCAATCATTCGATCATAGAACGCTGCTAGCAAAGTATTCATAAACATAAATGTCATTTCTTTGTCTGTTAATGGTGGCTGAACCTCTGCGACCATATCTCTCCATCTTGAGCATATTCTTTAAAGCTTTCTGAACTCTTCTTCTTCATTCATTGCAGGTCTAAACGATCTGGAGCCATATCAATATTATGTTTGTATTGCTTTAGAAATGCATCAACTAAATTCTTCCAAACATGAATGTGTGCATTATCTACTTGAATATACCATTGAGTAGTTGGACAGGTCAAACTGTCTTGAAAGCAATGAATCAACAATTTATCGTTACCAATATGTGCTGCCATCTTTCTATAATACATTATAAAATGACTCCTTGGATACGATGATCCATCTTATTTGTCAAATTCGAGAATTTTAAACTTTGCTGGAATGATCAAGCCTGACACTAAGCACAACTGTGTTGCGTCTATATTTCCATAAACGTCAGTCCCTTCAATTGCTCGCAACCTTTCTTCCAAAACATCTAGTTTTTGCTTAGCCAGAGTGTTCTCATTTTGTCCCATGTCTTGAATTTTAGCCTGAGCTTCCAATTGTTCTATATCTGGAACATGAGGTGGAGCAGTAAAAAATGGATTCATAGCAACATAGTGTTGAGTGGTTTGAAACTGTGGAACATTCATGTGGTGTGATTTAAATCTTGGGAGATAAATGGGATCATTGGTGTCTTGAACTGGATTGCTTGATTGTGCTGTTTCTACGATAAATTTTCCTTTTACTGCTGAATGCAATTTCAGTATTTTTGAAACTTGTTCCCAAGATTATTAATGTCTTGTCTCATTTTATCTGTCTTTATTTTGTTCATCCGTGATTCGACTTTTATACCGCGTATTGTAAGGATGGTGAATTGGAGTAGGATGAGCTATGTTTTTCTTTGATTATTTTGAAAACTTTGAAAACCAAAGAATAAAGGAAGAAAGAAAGAGAAAAAAAATTAAAAATAAAAAATAAAAAATAAAAAATAAAAAAAATAAAAAAATAAAAAAAAATAAAAAATAAAAAAAATAAAAAATTAAATTTAAAAGAATAAAAGAAAATAAAGTTATCATGTACTTTAGCCGTAGCAAAAGTAAACACTATTCTCCTAATTGTTTTTTTTAATATTTAGTTAATTTTAGAAAATGTAAAGATTTTCATTTACCTCTACAAGGTAAACATTACTCTCCTTTAAAATATGTAAGAAACAAAAGATCCAATTTCTAGGAAACCGAGATATAATAACTTAAATCAAAATTTCCTTTAAAAAAATTAATATTGTAAAAAATACTATGATTAAACCTATTTTTTTTAAGAAAAACAAAAACAAAAGAAATATGTATGATTTCAAATTTTATAAAAATGTGAAACTTTGTTTAAAAAAAATTACACACTTTGACCTTTAGATAAGATATGCAAAAAAAATGATATTGTATTGGTATCATCTAAACTCATAGAAGGGAAAAGTCATCAAACTTATTCGAATGTTATTTGAGAAATAACAAAAGAATTAATCTGAGCGAGGATTTTTCATGTGTCTGCACGGGAGTCGAAACCCCTCGAAGGTCAACACTACTTCATCCTCAATTGTAGTCCTATATGGTTGTAGCCCGGGTAGAGGACTTGTGAGTGTGTGCAAATGCATGATGACAATATAAAAAAATATACCAATAACATAGTACAAAATATTACATATGAATCAAATAAAAAACAAATGATTAATGAACCAACAGATTATAATATAGTAAGAATAAAAGATAAAAATGTACTGGCTCGACTCTCAATGTCCCCAGTGGAGTCGCCAAGCTGTCGCGACGTGATCGCGATACGGAGCGACCGACCTCCCATTTATTGGATTTTAATAAATAAATAGTTTTGGAGTTGCCACCAACCATATTAAGGTGTGATTGGTCACCTAAAGCGAAAAAAATGGACAATGGAAATTCATGAGATTTAATTTCGGAAGTCAGTTGTGTATAGGGAAGGTGTTAGCACTATAGCACCCATAAAATAGTTACCCAATTTTATCTTTTAAACTAAATTATATGGGTTCACAAAACAAAGTTTTTTATTTAGGTTTTTTAAATGTCCCATGGTTATCAATTCACATCAAAGAAAATAGAATCTAACCATGAATTGATAATTATGGGTGGCATAGGAGCCATTAGAAAAATGAAGTTTATTTTTGTTTCAAAAGATATTTCTTATATTCATCTTAAGAATATTAAGATACCAAAATTTGATATTTTAATCTCTATCATAGGTGTCTAATGAGAAATTTTATATATATAAGAATTAATAAATTCATAGAACACACTACTCAGTCTCATTTAAAATATGAATTGTGTTTATAATTTTAAAGACAATTTATTAATTAAATTCAAATGGAGAAATTTCATGTATTCATGGAATTTAAATTATAAAATTCATAACAAACAATACTTTTTCTCCAATTTAGATTTTTATATTTAAGGTGGAAAATAAATAATAATAATGACAAAGCATTATGAAATTTGAGAAATATTTGTTTAATATGTTAAGATAAAATAATACAGAGAAATAAAATAAATACAAAGATAACAGAGTGTATGCAAGATGCAAGATGAAAAATAATTAAATAATGATAGAATGCAAAATAATTAATTAATGTAGACTAGCATGATGTCAAATAATTAATTAACGCAAAATGAGAGGATAATTAATTAATGCACAATGCAGGATGCCAAATGGGTAATTAATTAATGCAGGAGGCAAATAATTCGAATGCTCAGAATGACAAATGGATAATTAAAGTAGGCCAGCATGCTAATTAATTAATGCAAGATACAAATAAATAACACACGCAAATGAATGCTAAATAATTATCGTATGCTGATTAATTAATTAACACTTCAAATGAATAATTAACAGAATGGATAATTAACACTTCAAATGAATAATTATTGCAAGATGCAAATAAATAACACAGAGGTCAAATAGGTGCCAAATAATTCAAATGTAAATAACGAATGAAGAATTAACACACAGGGCAAATGGGTGCCAAATAATTATCGAAATGAATAATCAATCATTAAATTCACTTAAATTAAAAAAAAATTTACCTGACAAAGAGGCTTGGCTTATTCTTTCTCGATTCTATCAAATTCTTCCAAATCACCAGCAAATGAAAATACCTTTTCCTCTCAAAATCTCTTAGAAAATCCCCCCCTCCCCCCCCCAAAAAAAAAATCACATCCTTCTTTTTATAGGCAAAGTTTAGGGTGAGATTGATAGTTTATTTTTTTAGATTATTAAGTGAAGTGGAGTGAAAGACAACGGAGAGAAAGTGGGAGAAGGTGGAAAAGTGAAAAAAAAATAGGGAGAGGAAACAACCATTTCTTATTTTATTTTGTTTAATTTTGTTTTTGTTTTTATTTTTTATTTTTTAAAACATAAATTTAAATTTTAAAATCTAAAAATTAAATTTAAATTCAAATTGTTTTATAAAAAAATATATAAATAAATAAATGAAAAAATAAAAAATGTAGGACAAAATACGATATCTACACTAAGAATCTTCCCATAATTCCATAGGAAGTGGCCCCCAATTCCACATTCACAAAGGTGAATCTTGAAGGGATAAAAGACCTAGGCAGCCAAAGATTTTATAGAACCATTCTTCATTTTAATTTAGGAATCCCAAAATACCAATACATTGACAATATTTAGAAAAAAAATTCTAAAAGGCTAAGCATACTTTTAAATTAAGAGATATTGAGAATGAAAAACTCACGTAGTTTGACGCCTCTAAATCTACTAAAACTCCAAATTGGAAACACCACCTATTAGAGTCCTTCTTATGCTCTAGAATGAGATTGGTTTGTGGGAATCAATTGAGATGGTAAAAGGTTTAGAGAGAAATTGTTTTTGCAAACAGGCAAAAACATAGGTTGAAGAAAAACTCTTTTCTTCTACATATTTATAACTTCATTTCCTAGAGAAAGTAGAAGGAAATCATGAGGTTCTATTAATTTAAAAAATATTAAATTCATAGAAATTTCAAATGGGTATATTTAACAATAAAAGAATTTGCAAACTATTTACGCCCCATAATAAAATTTTAATCAAAACATAAAATGAATAACTAAAATTTTAACTCAAGCCAAAAGTATCTATCTTCTTTTACTGTAAGATGTAAATACTTTCTATTTTCTTCTATTTATGTAAATTCTTTAATTTCAAATCAACTAATTAATTAATTAATATTTTATTTAAATCATATTTAATAAATATCTCGAAAAAATTTTATAGTTTTAAATTAATTTAATTTAATCAAATTTAATTTAATTAAACTAAACTATTAATTAATTCTCCAATTAATTAATAGCTAAATTAAATATCTTATATTTAACTTAATTCAAATTTGAATCATATTCAAATGTAAATTTCTCGCATAACAAATAATTTTAATGAATCCAATTCACATCAATTTAATATTTGAACACATTCAAATATTTTATCTCTCATAAATTAATTTTGAATCATATCCAAAATCATATCACCATACATTATACTAATTTCCAAAGTAAATTTGAATATTTCAAATTACAACCAATATAAATACATCTCATTACCCTTTACGAGCTAGGAAGGGGATCTAATGGACCTACAGATCAGACACTACAACGATATGAGATTAATTGGCTAAACTCATTAACCGCATTAATCAATATTCGTTAATTATGTGTACACTCCACTAAAAAATCACAATTGAACTCTTCTCACTGTAGATATATTTATGTATCCACAGATATAAACCAATAATAGTAAGTTAGTCTTTCACGAGTGTTCGTAACACCAGCTAAGTTAAATTACCGTTTTACCCCTGGGTTACTTCTAGTCCTTAAATACTACTCTAATGAACAATATGTTTATGGTCCAACCAATAACAAGAAACCCCTCTCGTGCCATAGAAAGGGTAGGGTCCTTTGTTCAAGTCCTAGAGATACCATTTATGGAAACACTCATCTACTTATCCTAAAGTCGGAAAAGAATAAATTACATCTTGTGTGATTATATTCCCAGCTCCTTACTCAATCTTGTCCCCAAAATGATAAGTATATTGAGTCGACAATCTGGCCACTCTCACCCGTACAAATCAAAGAACAATCTCTCATGAACAGAAATTCATAATACACTCAGGATTAAGACTAAGTTACCTAGGTCATCCTAGTGAAATAAAAACCTAACTAGTTAACGGAGTTACATCTAGTGGTTACTATTTTGTGATCTGGTCTTATGCAAACTTATTGCATAGGATACCCTCACTTGCATATCACCTACACGAACGCATTGGATCGTTGCATTTGTATCAAATACAAAGTGAGTCGTATCCATAGTGTTACTAGGATAAGGTACCTAACCTTATCCTTCTACTATAGACCCTTTAAGTTGATCTCGAACATTGATTCCTGTATGTCTCTACATACTATTCAAGACTCATCAAACAGCTTAAGATGTTAGTTTATTAGATTTAGGTTATTAAGACAAAACTAATAATAGAATCAATAACATTTAGTGAAATTATAATAATAAAATTTTATTAATAACAGTTAATTGGATTATATTTATAATCGATGAGTTTTAGGACATAAATTCTAACAAAACTATTAAGAGTACTTTTGTAGCTAGGTATCCTACTTGATACTAAGTATAGATTTGATTAAGAATAAAGGTTAGCTTCCTCATACGCTTCAGGATATCATGTTAATCACTTAATCATAAGAATGGAAGTCCTAATTTAGCATGATTCTCGTCATATTATTTGTGATCAGTTATTACTCATTGAACTTGTTTCTTGGGATTTTCAGTCTTTCAAGTTGGATTTACATCACGGTTTTGGTTTTAATATGGATAGTCCTCTGGTTTAAAGAAGATTTCCAAGACTTCTAGGTGCGAAGGCACCATAAGACAAGCACAAAGAATATTGCTCGAAGATTGAGAAAGATTGGACATTAGGAATAAAAGGAAGAAGAAGAAACCTTACGGCAGCAAACCCTTTTTGTTGGAGTGTGATCCATTACCCTTTTTTCTCCACGGGCCCACAAAGCAAGTACTTACTGGAAGGGGTAGCATTGGAATGGATAAGTCTTACTTTCTCTTTCTTAATTTAAGTCGTTCTTTCTTTGCTTGATTCTTTCATTCATTCCTACCCATCCTTACCGTGGGAGCTCCATTTGATCCTAGTTCTTCCCCTTATCTTTCTAAGTAAATGCCCTATTTACACTACACTATTCGACATGCTTAACTGTCAAGGGCTGGAGGTGTAGAAGGGAAGGAGAAATGAAAGATTGGCTTGAGTCCCATTCTTTCTGAGGTCTTGAGTCCCTATTTACACTACCATTCTCTCTTGCTAGTCCTTTCATGAAAAGATTAGCTACGTTGCCATCAGACCGTACATAATCCACTATCACTACACCAGTAGTGAGAAAATCTCAAATGGTATTTTCCTTACGAAGTATCTATCACCTCTTACCGTTATAATAATGATTATAAACTTTCGCAATAGCTACAATACTATCACAATGAATTAGTATAGCTGGTACCGATCTTTCCCATGTGGAAATCTCTTATAGCAAGCTTCGAAGCCAACTTGCTTCTTCACTAGCAGTAGCTAGTGCTATCATCTCTGACTCCATCGTTGATTGGGCTAAAACTGTCTGTTTGTTGGATTTTCAAGCAACTCCTTCTGCTATATTAAAAATATAGCCAATTGTAGCCTTTGAGTCATCTGAGAGAGAGTTCCAATTAGTATCGTTGTAAGCTTCAAGTACAGCGAGAAACTTTTGGTAATGTAATCCTAGAGTTTGTGTCTTCTTAAGATATCTAATTGCTCGTTCTATAGCATACCAGTGTTCTAGACTAGGCCTGCTGGTAAACCTATATAGTAATCCTACAATGTAAGCTATGTCTGATCTAGTATAATCAATAACATAGCTCAAACTTCTTATGATACTAGCATACATTGATTAGTTAACACTGTCACCAGTGTTTTTTTAACAATTTAACAGTAGAGTCATAAGGTGTACAAGTTGGTTTACTTTTAAAGTAGTTATACATCTTTATAGAATCTTTTCTATGTCATGAGTTTGATGTAAAAAAATTCCATTTTCAATTCTTGTAATCTTGATACCTAGGATTACATCAGCTTCTCCTATGTCTTTCATGTCAAAATTTGCACTCAACATATCTTCTACATCATTTATGGCGTGCAAGTTTGATTCAAAGATTAATATATCATCTACATATAAGCATATGATTGTACATAACCTATTCTCAGTCTTATAGTAGATACATTTGTCACTCTTATTTACTTTGAATCCTTTGGACATGATTAAGTTGTCAAACTATTTGTGCCATTGCTTAGGAGCTTGTTTTAGGTCATAGAGGGATTTATCTAGTTTACAAATTTTGGATTCTTGACCATGAACTATGAAATCTTTACGTTGTTCCATATAAATTTCTTCTTTTAAATCACAGTTTAGAAAGACAGTTTTGACATCCATCTGATGGATTAAGAGATTGTTCAGGACAACTATAGATATCAATACTCTAATTGAAGTGATTCTAGTGACTGGAGAAAAAGTATCAAAGAAATCTATGTTTTTCCTCTGCCTATATCCTTTTGCTACTAGTCTAGCCTTATACTTATCCACTAATCCATCAAGTTTAAGTTTAAGTTTCTTCCTTAAAACCCATTTGAAGCCTATTGCTTTGCAGCTAGGGGGTAAGTCAACTAGGTGCCAAGTTCTATTGGATTCAAGAGAGTCCATTTCTTCATTGATAGCTTCTTGCCATAAGTTGACATCTAAGGCTTCTGTTAGATTTTTTGGATCTTCTACATGTTATAAATTTCAAAGTATTTTATAGTTCTATCTCTCTTGCTTCTTCTAGGTTCATGATCTACATCTTTTTTTTGGTTTTAAATCCTAATTGAAGGTAGACTATTTGAACTTGAGCCCCCACTAGTTTGACTATTTAAGGCCCCACTATTTCTAAATTTGAAAGGAAATATATCCTCGAAAAAATCTACGTCATTTGATTATATGATTCCTTTGTTCTCTAAGTCATAGAAGCTATATAGGCTTTACTATTTCCAGTGTATCCTATGAAAACACATTCATAGGATCTAATAGCTAGTTTTCTTCTCTTTAGATAAGGTATTCCAACATAGGCTAGACAACCCCAAGTTCTAAGATAAGACCAGTTTGATGTTTTATTCTTAAGGACTTTGTATGGTGAATTTTAACTGCTTGATTTAGGAATCTTATGTAGGACATAATTAAGAGTTGTAATTATTTCATCCCACCAAGATGGTGCTGCTCCTGATTCAAGTAAGATAGCAACTACTAACTCAATTAGAGTTTTATTCTTTCTTTCATTATTTCCATTCATTTCAAGAGAGTAAGGTGCGGTTGTTTTGTATATTATTCCTTTTGAGTTATAAAACTCATTGAAGGCAACTGAATCATATTCAGTTTCTCTATCACTATGAAATCTCTTTATTCTTTTGTTAAATTGATTCTCTATTTCAGTTACATACACCTTGAACATGTCAAAGGAATCACTTTTATTTTTAAGCAGATAAATAAAAGTATAGTTGGAACAGTCATCTATAAAGGTTATTACATACCTTTTACTTTTCATAGTTAATGTGTCATCAAATTTACATAAGTCAAAATGAATTAATCCTAAAGGCTCTGTTACTCAAGTTACTGACTTATGCGAGGTCTTTGTTATCCTAGCTTAACTACAACATGCACATTTCTCAAATTCATGCATAGATAACTTAGGTATAAGATTTAACCTACTCATGTTGCTAATTAGTCTTTTATTAACACGACAAAGTCTAGCATGCCAAACATTAAAAGTAGACAACATGTAAGCAAAAGATAAATTCTTATAATTTCCAAATTCAATTTGAACATGCCATCAGTAGCGTAACTCTTTCACACAAATACATTATTTTTGGTTAAGGTAAACAAGTCTGATCCTATGGTTTGAGTGAAGCCAACCTTGTTGAGGAGATATCCGAAGACCAAATTCTTTTGAATTTCTGAAGTATGCAGAACTTCCTTCAGCACAAGCGTCTTGTCAGATGTGAATTTTAATTGTACTTCTCCAACACGAGCCACCTTGGTTGTGTGATGATCTCCCAGAAGGATATTTTTATCCTTAATCTCATTATATTTTCTAAACAGACTAAGCTCATGACATACACACTATTACTCGGGAAACCTTTTTTTTACAACATCAAGAATATTATATCAAATTTTTTGTTTTTTGAGAGGGGAGAAACTGATATATAGTGATAGGTAGGGGCAGCCAACGGTCACATGTTTAATGTGAGAGAAAATCGTGGGAGGCAATAATGAGAGAAAATCGTGGGAGTCAAAACGTTAGTAACGTTAATACCAATTAATTTCCAAAACAATTAAGTCAAAAGTCAAGAAAACTTTAGTAAAAAATATATATATTCTTTTACCTCTCCTCGCTCACCCGATGACCAGCAACGACACCGCTTGCATGTGGAGATACGGGCATACCTATGTTTGTCTATCTCCTCCCTCATTCCAAAACTTGGATACTCTAAGTGCCCAAACCTATTAATCAAATAATGAGTATAAGAAGGGACTTTCATACTCAAAATTAATCAATATGGAAATGCAATTGAGAATAAAGTAATAATATATTTTCCATTCACAAAATTTTCAGCCAATATGTATATATATATATATATATATATATATATATATATGCACATCCAAGTTTCAAATCTAATGAAAGGAAAGGAGTAAAAGGTATGTAATAGGGGTGTTCGCGGTTCGGTTTAAAGCTAAAACCGAACTGAACCGAAAAATGAAAAAAAATCTAATTTGAAACCGAACCGAACCGCTCAATTGTGTCAAACCGAATAGAAACCAGACCACTTATGCATGAATAAAATCGAATCAAAACCGAACCACTTATGCATATAAATATTAATTCTACAAAGTTTCAAACATATAGTAAATTAATTCCTATAAAGTTAAAAATAGAGACATAGAAATTTTAAATAACATTGAAGTTTTAAAGTCAATAAAAAATAATTCCTACAACATAGAAGTTTCAAAGTTCACCTAACATAAATAAAAGTCCTATAGTCATACAAACTTCTTCAAGACAACTTCTCATTTACGTTCTTCTCCTTCTCGTTCCTCTCCTTGCTTTTTGCCTCTATACCCGCTTTGAAGTCTAAAAAAAATATTATTACTAACATAGTAATGACATAATCAATATATTTGAATTTTGAAGTATGCAAATTAATTAGAAATAATGCCCCACAGATGTGAACTTGTTGGCGGTTGTTTAAACTGGGTGTAAGTTATACCAAAGTATGATTGTGTACTTGTGAACTGAGTGGATGTTATGATTATTTAGCTTGTTTAACTGATGTGTGTTGATATGTTACTGACTAACTTTGGGGTTAAAGTGGAAATAAGTTGACAGTTAGGGTGATAAGTGAAAGGATTACGTGTTGAGGAAATTTGATGGTATTATGAATGACTGATAAGATGTTTAGAATTAACTGAGGGGAGAATTGTTAGTTCTTCTATTGGATATTATGCCTTTCAGGTGTCCTACGAGATCATTGCTTATTGTGCATCCTTCGAGAGCATTAGACTGATATGTGTTTCTACAGAACACTAGAATGATTTATACATTCTTTGGGGGTGTTAGATTGATAATGTGTATCCTACGGGATCACAAGACTGTGACTGTGCAGGGTACCTCAATAGGAAGTTAACAGTTTATTTTTTCTCTAATGGGACTAGTAGTGGGTCTCTTACTAGGTATGTTTATACTCACCCTTTTATGTTTAAATTTTTCAGGAAAATGTAACAAGGAAGACGGACCAACGAGGGGCAAGAAGGAGTTGTGATTGCCATAGGGGGTGTCCTTCAAACTGCTTTCGATGTTTGTCTATGTTTTACGGGGTTTTTTTCTTATTAGTTTAGACTGTTAGGGGTTTTCTTTTCGTGATTTAACTTTCTTTTGAAATTTGAATTGAACTTTCAAACCTTTGTTTTAATTAGGGCCCAAACTTTAAAAATTCTTTTAGTGGTTGTGAATTTTTTTAAAAAGCTTATTTTGTTTTATGTTTAAGCATGAGTCTAGTATGCAAGTAATAACCTCAGTTAAGTTCGAAAGATTGGATCATTATAATTGGCTTCTGATCTGACCCAGCCGTCCACTGCAACCCTGGCTTCTATATCGACAGGAGGTTCACTTACTGTGTGGCCTATAACGGGTATTCCTGCTGCCTCCTTGAGTGTCAAATACACAATTCTACACAAGATTGACATTGCAAAATGGTTTCCCTCGTCCCATTCCAGTGTATCAGTAGCTTTAGCTATGTTCTTATTTCATATTGGAACAGGGTCTATGGTTGATGCTTGGTTGTTCATATACAATCAACTTCTCGATCATGTTGGTACCTTTAGGGTCAAGATTCCAATTGCTCTTCCTTGGTTCTTCTCCAATCTGATTATCCATTTGCATCCTAATTCTAAGTGACTCTGATGCTCTTGGCTCGTGCCCTCGAATGATATCGTTGAGCTATAAATTGTTTCAAGGCTCACATGTGTCGGATATTGAGTACACTGGTCACCCTAACTGCTCTGCTAATCCCTTTATGCCTGATGCTCCTGTCTCTTTTGTGGGTACTGGTATGGCTGCTGGTGACATTTCATGTGTTTTGAACTCTCTATCTACTGAATCTCGGGCGTTGAGCACATCGATTTTATTGCTTACGGATAGAAAGGTGGAAATTGATACTCTTATTCTTTATCTGAAGTCTCTTGCCTCTTCTTCTGGGAATTTTGCTCCTTCGTCTTCATAAATTTCTTCTTTTGCTTAAAGGGGGAGACAATTGACAGTTGCATGGCTGCTTTGGTTGGGATGAAAGAACTTGGAATGAAAAAAACATTTTGTTAGACTTCTTCTAATTGTTAGACTACTTCTGACTTCTACTGATATTCTGATGTTAATATCTTTTAGAATATTATTTTTAGGCTAATAGATTGTTGTGTTATCTGTATATCCTGTGTTTTGCTACTGACAATGAATGAATGGGTTAAACTACCACAGTGTGTGACTTCTGGTCTGACTTTATGTTTGACCTCTAATTGTGGCTAATGATCTGGGTTGGTTGCATATTCTGTTGTGTGTATCCTAAGATGTTAATTTGCTTTTGTTGCTTGGTACTGATGTTGTGGCTCTGATTGATCATAAAAAGAATTTCATCATATTTGGAAAAAAAGGGAGTTTGTTAGGATATTTTTATCAAATAAATTATTCTTTTTATGAAGTTATATTGTTAAAAATACCAACTCTTCCTAATATCTAGGAATCTTGGTATAAGTTTGTTTCATTTTTTAGGGAAAAGGTAATCTGCATAAAAGATCTTAGAAGAGGTTATATAAGTGATTTTTTATGAATATAGTCTCTTGACGAAGAAATTGATAATTAAGCAGATCCAACGAGCTCGTCAAGTGAAGTCGATCAAGGTAAACGTTTTAATAGATATATTGTATTTAGCTTGATATCAAAGACTTCTTGTCGTGTAGTGATTTTTGGAAAGATAAGAAATATACACGAAGAGAATTGAATGGAGGGATCAATTCACAAATTCAGGGGAGCCTGAACACATCTTAGAAGAGATTTTGATTACCTTTAGGGGGAGCCTGAGTTTATTTTTAGTTATGGTTATAACTATCTTATGTAACTAGTGAAATATGTTACAAGTGATGAA
>JBBPDI010077527.1:0-14805 GCA_037974545.1 Cucumis variabilis | reverse complement strand
TCAGACCAAGAAGCAACACGAGCACGAATACACAAACGAATGAGCTGGAAAATAATCATAGGCTCACGAACCTGACCACCATGAAGATGATGATTACACTCCTGCCAAATTAAGTAAATCGTAGCACACCAGAGAACACGCCATAACTTTTTCCTAACCCCCTTTCCAATGCCCTGATGACATATCCAAGACAAATCAACCCTCCGATACCTAATCCTATGAGAAGATGACATGGACTTAAGGATCCTAGACCAAACTTCCCACCCAAAAGGACAAGAAAAAAACAAATGATCATGAGACTCAAAACTCCCTCCACAAAGAATACAGGACAAAGGAATCGACCTATCCCACCAACTCAACCTATCTCTAGTACCCAATCTGTCTTTGATAGCCAACCAAGTACAAAAGGAATGCTTGGGAATATTTCTCCCACTCCACAGTAAACCCGACCAACCAACCCTACCACTACAAGGACAAAAAGTATCCCATGCACTAGCAAGCAAAAACCCATCATGATTACCTAGAATCCAGACCCACCTATCCTCAACACTAGGACATGGACTAACCCTCTGAACCCTATCCCAAATGTCAATCAAATCCATAGAAACACGTGGCCACCTCCAGTCTCCATCCAAACCAAGAAATCACCAAGCCTAGCATCCTGTCGACTTGCCGCATCATAAATCACCCTCTCACCAAATTGCTGAATGATAGAACCGTCTTGCAACCACGGATCCATCCACACTTTACACCTCCTACCATCGCCCACCTCCATCCTAACATGCTATTTCAGGTAATTCCGCTTACGCAATATAGCCCTAAGACACCAAGATCGACCAACCCTAGCATTGATCTCCCTCAACGATCTCCCCTTAAGGATATAAGCCTCCACCCAAGCAACCCACAGAGAGCCAAACTTTACCACAACAACAACCATAAAATCTTCATTGTGATCGCAATATTCCAAGAAGACCCATCGCGAATAGCAAGACCACCCTCATCAAAAGGAAGACACACCTTAGCCCAAGCCACTTTAACACCACCTTTTCCCTCCTCCTTACCTCTCTAAGATAAGATCTCAGAATCTTATCAACATCACTGTGGATTTTTGCAAGCCCAATAAACTTGAAGGCTTCGAAGAACAGAACGAACAAGCTGAAATCTACCAGCAAAAGATAAAACTCTTACAGACCAGGACCGAATACGACTAGTAATCCGCTGAATAAGAGGATCACAATCCAAACTCCATAACCTTCCTGAGTGTAAAGGAAGCCCAAGATAACGAGAAGGAAGATGATCAATGATAAACCTCATGCTAGCAGTAAGATGAGAAGCTTCCTCACTATTAACACCCGCAACAAAAATAGAGCTTTTCCCACAATTAGTAAAAAGCCCAGACAATTCATTAAACCTCTTAATAGACTCTTTAATAAACCTCGTAGAAGACTCATCAGCAGCACAAAAAATCATAAGATCATCCGCAAAATTAAGATGAGTTAAACTGACCTTCTCACAAAACATGTGGAACTGAAAGTTCTGAGGAGGGCAATTCAACATGCGAGAAAGAACCTTCATGACCATCACAAATAAGAACGGAGATAACGGATCACCTTGTCTAAGATCTTTCCTCCCATGAAAAAAGCCTTCCAAAGATCCATTAATCATAATAGAGAAGATCAGAGAATTGACACAAGCTCTAATCCGACTCACATAGCTCAAAGGAGTGCCAATAGCCATCAACAAACCAAAAAGAAAGTTCCAATTGACAGAATCATAGGCTTTTTGGAGATTAACCTGCATAGTACACCGAGGCTTACCAGAGTTGTTATGGTAACCCCCAACAAGCTCCTGACAAAGAAGAATATTATCAATAATACTCCTCCCTGAAATGAAAGCAGACTGATTACCACTGATAAACGAAGGAAGCCACTCATGAAGCCTATCAGCCAAAATTTTTTAGATACACTTGTAAATAACATTACAACAAGAAATAGGCCTGAAATATTCTATACGGTCAGCACCATTTCTTTTAGGGATAAGAGTAATGACAGTTGTATTCACATCATGAGGGAGATAACTAGTCTCAAAGAAGTGTAGAACAGCATCACATAAATCCTCCCCAACCACAGCCCAAGCTTTTTTGAAAAAACCCACAAAAAATCAATCAGGGCAAGGAGCCTTTCCACTATCCACGGACAAAAGAACTCTTCTCACCTTCTCCCTACCAATCGGCGCCTAAAGAGTCTGGCAACACTCCTCAGACCATCTAAACTGCACAATATTCTCAATACAAGGAGAAAGCTCTCTGTAACCAATATTCTGGGAACCCAAACTGTTTTTAAAATAATTATTGCCATCTGAATCACCTCATCATGGTTAATCAACCGAGTACCATCCAGATCAACCACATAATGCATAGCATTACTGCTCAGGCGAGATCGTACAGGCTAATGAAAGAAGTGATTTGATCACCTAACTTCAGCCACCTTATTCTAGACTTTTGGCGCATAGAGGCTTCCTCTACTCTAACTGCTCTCCAAAAATTCACTGTGGCTAAACTAGCTTGATTACTCAGATCCTCAGACAGAGGATTAGACTCCACCTCTCTCTGAGCTCTGTCCAAGATATTCTTAGTAAGATGAACATCCTCACTAATGTGATGAATGTGCTTACCAAAATGGCTATGGAGAACTGGCTTGAGATTTCTTAAATTTTTCACAAAACTCACAATTGGCGAAACCCCAACATCTCTAGTCCAAACCAAACAGACAACATCTAGAAAGGAAGCTTTTTCAACCTAATGATTAAAAAAATGGAAAGAGACCACCCGTTGTCTCTGCTGATAGCTAGGAAACACTAGAATGGGAGAGTGATTAGAAATACCCTATGAGAGGACATTAACCCTCATGTTAGGCCAAGCATTAAGGCCCTAATCATTCACCAGAATACGATCGAGCCTCCTTATCAATCCAGAACCATGGACTTTACTAGTCCAGGTAAACCACTTTCCTTGAATCGATGGTTCAACAAAGTTAACCTCGCAAATAGCCATGTGAATCTCTTCCATATCCCCAGTACTTGAAGACCCTCTGAAGGCTTCAGAATGAAGTCTAATGCTATTAAAATCACCCATAACCATACCCGATCCTCTCCAACCAGCAGAAATCTCAGTCATAAGCCACCAAAACAAACATCTCTCAATATTATTATTAGAGGCATACACACAAAGAACCTCTATACTCTCCCTAGAGAGCAAATCTTTTACCAATCCAGAGATAAACTGATCAACAACCTCGCTAGGCGTGAACAAGAATCTGTTAAGTTTCCATATAACCCACATACGACCTATTCCACTATTACTGTAATTCTAGTGAAATCCCACGAATCACCAAACCTTCCAAAGATTGAATCAAAATTTTCTTCCCGAACTCTAGTTTTCAGGATACAACAGAAACCCACTATAGACACGTCTAGAAAATCCAGCACTGCTCTACAATTTACAGAGCTATTAAGACCCCACACATTCCATGAACACCAACTAATCATGAGGTCGTATAGAAGCTTTTGCTCCCATAAGATTACCATAAATGGATTTACTCACAAGAACCAAGGCGGTATCATCCACCTATAGGGGTGGAGGTGAGCCATCCACTATAGATAATTCCCATTTGTCTCCTTTACCCACCTTCATGAGGCTGCCAAAAGAGTTAGTCATAGTCACCACCACTCTTTTTCCTTTATCACGAACATATACCAACTCCCTATTCTTCCTAGCAACATGAGTAAAGTCATCACCGTTTACTACCTCCTTATCCTTCACAGGCCTCAATTGAGAGTTATTAATTTCCCCTTCTTCCAACTGTTTGAAAGACTTCAACACAACACCTCCATAATCCCCACTTATCGGAACCACTTCTTTAATGGGGGCCACCTTTCTTACATCTTCCTTTCTAATGACTTTGTTTTCTACACTCTTTGGGCATGTACCATTAGAGTGTCTAAAGGATTGACACAAGTTACACTTTCTAGGTTTCCACTCATACGTTACAGTCACTATGAACTCCTCTCCCCTAAGGTTCACAGTTATATCAGCAGGCATAGAGTTGTTAACATTCAGTTCCACACAAACTCGGGCATATGACAGCCTACGTCTTTCTTTGGTAGCAAGATCTAAGGATAGGGGCTTTTCTATAGCACTCGCAACAACAGCCAATCCGGCATCTGTCCATAATTCCATTGAGATCCTCCCTAGTTTAATCCAAACAAGAACATAATAAAAAACAAAGGTTTCAGGGACAATACCTGGAGTCCATTTGTGGAGGAGCATGGGTTTTCCCCCAAGGTGACACGGTCCACAGGACAAGATCCAATCTATCGATTTCAGTCGGAAGCAAATGAGACCATTCTCCATAAGTGTGATTGTAGGCATTTCAATTCTACCCCAAATCTTCTCTATTAGTCAATAAATGACTAGATACAACAATTTTGCGTCAATTAGTTGCCCTACTGGGGAATTCTCCCACACCCTAATTTCTTGATCAATAACTTCTTCAGTAGGGGTCACCACAATTTTCTCCCCTATGAAAGTAGGGGGTGTGTAAGTCATAAGATTACCACTTGACGACCCAAATAAAGAAGCCTATGAAGAATTTGGGCCATGACCAAAAGATCTCGGCATTTCACCTTTAGAATTCTGGGCTTCACCATCGTCTTCCTTTGTATCCAGCGCAATTGCTCCAGCCAGCCCAAGGTTTGAATCAATTCCAGTCGGCCCAAATTTTATACCAGCTCCAGCCGGCCTGTTGATGGTATTCAGCGCATTGATATTGACCGGCCCATCAAATGGCTTCTTCGGGTCAACATCCAACAACGACCCATCCGGCCCATCCTTTGAAATTTTTGGACCAACATCCATCACAGGCCCAACCACCAACGGCTCATTGCCCACAAGATCAAGTTCCCGGTTCTCACATGTTACCTGGTTCACGTGGACCGATTCGTTTCCACTCAAATCAGACCGTTTCTTCCTCACAAATTTTAGGTCATCTCTCACCGTCGCCGTCATTCGATCGTTGGCCGCCATGTCATGCACACTTTGAAGACTCATCAACGCACTTTTCTTCACCGTTGCTGCGTCATTTGAGGTATTCTTAATCATTTTAATCAATGGAGTTCATCCATTCTTCACCGGCGTGGTTAATATAAATTAGAAACCCTCTTCACCACCAAAGAAATACCTTTGAATTGCACACGAAAACTTCACCAGCCGAACGTAGTATTTGGGAGAATAACTGAGTATCACCGGAAGACACCCTCTAACACAAGATCAATATTGAATAAAGCATCTGCACATCAGATCAATGTTAATAACCCGAGCTTCTTCCGGTGACGACTTCTAGGTTCGGAAACTCTACAAATCTGTCGTAGACCACCTATGAAATATGTCAATTGTAACCATAGCACATCCAAGATCTTCTCCGACAAGAAACCAACGTGAAAGAATATGAACTAGGCCAGTAGATTGCTTGTCCTCAAAACCTTGGGGGAAAACCCTAAAATTAATTTAAAATTTAATTAAATTTTATCTTAAATTTACTAGTATTAGAATATGAAAATTTTCTAATACTAAATAAGATCAAACAGTTGATTATCTCATTTTTATCTTTTAACTTTTAGTTTTATGATGTTAGGTCAAAATTCACACACAACATTAGATCCCATTGTTGGGGTTTGTGGTTAATTGGGTTTAATGCATTGGGCTAATATTATTTTGAGAAGTCAACTTGAAAGTACAATCTCCTCTTCTTTTCCCACACTTCCTTTCACAAGATTTATTTCGGAATTTGAGGGAGTTAAAGTCTCCTAAATCTTTTTGAGGGATTGAAATGAGCATTTTCCTTTTTTTTTTCTTTCTAATTTTTTCTTTTTTAAACTAGAGAGGAGGATCTAATTCACTAATGGTTTCCTCTGATTTTGGTCCATTTAGAATTTGATTCTCGTTTAACTTCCACCTTTATAACTTTTTCTTTATTACAATTATGAGAACCAAGTCTATCACACCCTTGGTTAATTTTCTTAAATGTAGAACACTCTCATTCACCAGCAGATTTAGTATAGGTCTAGGGGGGACTTGAGCCCTCCTCAACTTTATTGTCTTTATATAATATGCATAAAGAAAATCAATTAATATTTAATATTGATAGATAGCTTAGTAGTAACTATGCTTGTTAGCCCCCATTTCAACCTGAATTTGAATCTTATCTATGTAGTTTTTTTTCCAAATTTTTATTTTTTCCTAAATTACATTACTATAGCACCAATTATTGATGGTAAAATTTAGGCAGAGATAACAACTGTGATTTGAAGAAGAAAAAACTTACAAAACAAAGAAAAAAAAATTCTTTGGTGTCTCTTTTGGTATGTATTTTATTTAAGTATACTTTTAATTTTTCCCTAAAATCTATTTATTCTTTGAAATCTTCCTAAAATTACTTGATTTTGTTTAATGAATTAATTACTTTATTTTGATATTTGTTTGATGAATTGTTGATTCTAGAAGTTTTCCTAAAAACCCCTTTGTTGATTCTAGAATTTGTTTGATGAATTGTTAATTTTACTCAGGGTGATTTCATACAATTGATGATGGAAACTTTGGAGATTGTTAAGATTGAAGTATGTGTGGTTTTCTTGTTTGGGGGTAGGGGTGGGGTAGGGGAAATGTTGCAAATTAAAGTTTGAACCTAAAGATTGAAGTATGTATGCGATTCTTTAAATCACAACTTGAATCATTCTTCATGTGCATGCCAATGGTTTGACATTGTATTGGATTAATGTAGTTTTTAACTTGTTAGTTTTGTTAGTTGGAAGTGTTAGCTAGCTTGTAAAGATTGAAGTATGTATGCCATGTGAGGTGGGGGAGGAGTAATGTTGGAACACTTGAATCAAGCTAAAAATTTAAGTGTATTGCAAACTTTGTAAAGTTAGCTAGGTTGTAAAGATTGATTAGTTTATGTTGTTGTTTTCCATTTTGTAGATTAAGTCACATATTGTATCATTATGGATATAAGCATGGATGAAAAAGAATAAAATTTTAACTGAGTATGGCTTAGGGGTTAAGATGTTCATTAAAAATGGTCTTGAACATTTGAAAGTGTCAAATGTCATGAGTTGTGCTACATAGCATCATAGGCAATTTTCTGGTTGTCTCATTTATAGGAAAATTAAAGTTAGAGAACAACTCTATAAAGTTTATATGAGATGTTTAGAAGTTAACTAAAACTTTATATTTATGTGTTAAATATCAAGAGATCCGTAGTTTAGATCCTCTCAACTCCATTTTTGCTAACTTTCAATAATCAAGCCTATTTATCTTTTAGGTCTTTAATTATGAACAAAGATTGGATCAAACTTAGAAATAAATTATTGGTTAAGTATAGAGAGGGAGTCTCCCAATATTTAGGGGTTGCAAAGTTTTATGTTGATGATTATGGACGAACAAGGAATTCATGCAAGAAATGTATGAACTCAATTTGGGAGTCATTAAGGGGTGTGGAGCGACATCTATTAACAATTGGAATATCCCTCTCATATACAGGTTGGGTGTATCATGGAGAGCTAGTGAACTTGTATAAAGAAATACAAAGAGTTGTCAACGGAACTAGCAACCTTTTTCAAGAAAATTAAATGAAATGTTGGATCTGCATAATGATTTATCAGTTTCGATTGAACATGAGAAGCAACAAAAGAAGGTTTAGAGAATGAAATGCCCTTTAATGGCGAAGAACAATGATACAACAAACTTATTTAAGGATTTAATTAATGAAGCGCGTAATGAGTTATACCTTGGTTGTTTAGATTTTCCCTCAACTTTTTAGTTAAGTTGATGCATATCAAGGTCCTCAACTATTGGAGTAACTAATCCTTCGACATGTTACTAGAATTGTTAAAAGTAGCGTTTCCAACGACTTATACTTACCTCATACTACAAAGCTAAACAAAAATTGGGTGACCTAGGCCTTATATATGAGTCTATTCATGCGTGTAAGTACGATTGATATTGTATTGAAAGGAATTTGGCGATTTGCAATAATGCTCAATTTGTGGTGAGTCTTGGTATAAAATTAATGATAACAAAGAAAAAAAATTATGTATAAGGTATTGCGCCACTTTTGGTTAATACCGAGATTAAAGCAATTGTTTGCATCACAAGAAGGTTCTTCTGACATGAGATGACATAAAGATAAACGAGTCAAAACATAAGATGTGTTAAGACATCCAGCTGATGTAGAGGGCTGTAAGAATTTTGATTGTGAATTTCTTGATTTCACTTCAGATTCACACAAAATGTTCGTTTGGTTATAACTTCAGATGTGTTTAATCTATTTGGAAATATGAATACCTTATATAGTATGTGGCCTGTGGTGATAATATCTTGTAATTGGCCACATTGAATTTTCCACCTTAAAAATTCATGAAATAATCAACTTCTTCATGTTATTGCTCATACATGGTCCAAGATCCCCTAGTAAGGAAATTGATGTTTAACCACAACCGTGTTGATTGAAGAATTAAAATAATTATGGACTATTGGTGTGCGTACTTATGATTCTCTTAATGATCAGTTCTTTCAATTATATACAACCTTGTTGTGGACCATTAATAACTTTCCAGTATATGATGACTTATCCAAGTGGAGTACAAAAGGTTATCAGGCATGTTCCATATGCATGGAAGATAAATCGTCATTCGGGATAAGATAAAAAATATTTTTCATTGGACATCGTCGTTATCTTCCAGCAAACCACATTTAGCATAGAAGTAAGCTACATGATGGAAATGTAGAGCGTAAGCCTCCTCCATTTGCATCACTACAAGAAATTAGAGTTCTCCTGACGCAGAAAAAGGTGTCAGCAAAAGCAACTTTGGAACAAAGGCCAATTTTTGATGCATAAAAATACACGTCAGTCGAGACAAGTATTCCTGACGCCGTAGTTCAAGACGTCAGGAGAAGATAAATAAGTATCTAATTCTCACATTTTTCTCGATGTCTCTTTGCTCGATGTCGAGAAAAGTTTAGTCATTCCCAATGTCATAAGTAAAACATCAGAAGAGGTGAAAACTATTTTTGACGTTTACTTATGACGTCGGGAATAGGGGGTATCTCTCGACATTTTCGATATGCATCAGAAATTCTTTTATAAAAATCATTTTCAGTTTTATAATTCACAAAACTGAAAAGGAGAAGGTCGAGAGAGTTGAGAGAGAGATCGAGAACAAGAGAGATCCACGCTGCCGCTCGTGTTCGTCCTTGTTCGACCGTTCGTTGTCATCTCTTCCATCACTCTTCATACTGGTAAGTGGTTTAGTTCGGTTATTGTTTGGTTTAGTTAATTAGTTTTAGTATTTAGATTTCAAATTAGTTTTAGGTTTTTTATTTTAAATTAGTTTTAGTATTTGGATTTTGAATTAGTTGTAGGTTTTTGTATTGAATTTGAATTTGAAGTGTTGTTAGGATTTTGAATTAGTTGTAGATTTTAGGAATTTGAATTTGAAGTGTTGAAGTTGAGATTGAAGTGTTGAATTTGAATTTGAAGTGGAATTTGAATTTGAAGTGTTGAAGTTGAGTTTGAATTTCAAATTTTCAATTTGAATTCCAATTTGAATTTAGGAATTATATTGAATTTAAGGAGGGTTATATTGAATTAGGGGGGGGGGGTTATATATTGTGGATTGTAGACGACATTGCCCTAAATAATTTATATGTGGATGAATGTTGTTGGTGAATGTTATTGTTGTATACATTTTAGTTAAAGTTTGGTTGACAAGTGTTACTTTTCTAATTTATAGTTAAGTTTGTGGTTGGATTGGATTTATATTTGATTTTGTAGGAGTGATTGAATTAGAGTTAGTTTATGTATGAATGTTGTGGAATGTTGTTATTGTTGTGAGATGTTGTTGTATCAATATTTGGGGTTCAACGTGCTACTAAGACTACTAGATAGTTTAACTAGTACTTGATAAGTTATTGGTTTTGTTTAGTAATAAACTTCTCCAAGTTATAAGCTTTTCAGTTCTTTTTCGTTTATGCATATCATTTATCTTTCGAGCTTCATATCTACATCAATACTAACTCATTTTATGCACATGACCACTTGATTTTATGCTTTTGTTCACGATTTTCACATCTATTATCATAAAGTTAGCATTTTATTAACGTATCTTGACATTAAATTCCCTTCAAAATTACATAAAACTATATTTAAACTTTGGAAGTCCATAACTTTGAGCATAGTTGTTTGAATTGGGATTTTGTTTTATTCCGTGTAACTTTTCGAGATCTACGTCCTTGGCAAGTTACCGAAGGCAGCTTGTCCCTTCTTCATCCTAAAAAACATTCGTTTTGGCCTCCAAATTGGGTTACACAATGTTTTTTTTAATCAAAGTTTCAGTTTTTTGAATTTTGAAACTAACACCTTAAAGTTCCTCTATGGTTCTATTTTTTATATCTTCTTTCTTCTATATGTAGTAACAATACAATAACATACATAATTAGGTGTAGCAGTACCCATATGTGGTTACGTCCATGTTCCATTGCAACTAGGTCATAGATACTTGATTTGATTTGAAATTACTCATTGATATTGATGAGATTGATTTTGCTACAAGATATTGGATACATTGAGATTGTTTGAATGCATCTGGGTTGATTATGAAAAATGTTATACTTTAACCAACAATATTTTCATCTTAGGTTTAAAGAATTATAGATGTTGACGAGGGAGAAAGTCCATACAACATCAAGGAATTACAAGATCCCTATAAGGTAAGTCTTTTGTCCACAATTGATGTGAACTTGATTTTAATAACGAAAGATCTTTTAGTTGTATTTGCTCTTTTATATAATTATTATCATTTAATTAATTAATTTATTTTTAAAATTTAATGCCGAGGGCAGTTTAATAAATATTTTATACTATTTGCATACAAGTCTAAGGGTGGATTTATATACCTTCCATTTAATAATGGAAGGTATTTTTTAAAAAAAAAATAGAGAAACTCCTGACGCACAACATTTCGCGTCGAGAGTTCCTGGACATCTTCCAACACTATATTGACAGCATCTTCGCAGTTCATATAACATCGGGAGATGTCTAAGAACTCCTAACGCGGAATGTTGTGCGTTGGGAGTTCCTCTCCCGATACGTTTTTTTTACTTGTATCTCGATGTATATTTATGTGTCAGGAAAGCCTTTTCCAATATTTTTCATATATCACCCGATGATTTTGTGCATCGAGAGAGTACCCCCCCTCTTGTACAGCATGAATGGAGATGATATCTTACAACAATTAGATTCGTTGAATTTTCTAGTTATGAGTAAACATCCCTCCCTAAAAGAGAAGAATGGAAAGCGAGATCTTAATTAGACTAAGAGAAGTATCTTTTTCAAACTTCTTTACTGATCCAGACTACTCTTACGTCATAAACTCGATATAATGTATATTGAAAAAAGTGTTTGTGACAACTTGGTTGATACATTGTTGAATATTGAAGAAAAAAGAAAGATACTACAAATACTAGGTTAAACCTACAAAATTTGAAAATAAGAAAAGATTTACACTTAAGAGAAGTCGATAACAGATTTTTAAAGCCATATGCAACGTATATGTTGACTAATAACAAGCAAATTGGTTTTGCAAGTTTTTGAAATCAGTTAAGTTTTCTGATGGATTCATTTCTAGTATTTCACGATGTGTGAATGATAAAGACAAAAAAATATCTAGTCTTAAAACACATTTTGCAACATCAATTTCTCCCTATTGGTGTTTGAGCATATGTACCAAAAAATGTGTCCACTGTTGTTACTAAATTGCGTGGATTTTTTTGTGACTTGTGTGCAAAAACAATACGTATTCATTTTAGACTCAGTTTAAAATATTTCATTTGTTTAATTTTGGTTTTTGTGTCTACAGGTACTATGCCATCATTCTTCAACTGTTTCCATGAGTTAGCTGATTTGTTCTAGGAGTTGGACATATCCTCTTACATGGGATCATCCTTGGTAGGTGACACTTTAGGTTAGTCTCGTTACTTGTATGTCACTTTATAAGTTTATTACATAAGTTCACACTAATACTATTTTTTTCCTTAGATGACTCTGGACCCACTCGTAGGACACGTGAGCAATCCCAAAACATGGAGTTGGAGAAATATGTCTAGAAATGAAAGGATTTTGATCTCCATCACTTGGACACCTTCTTTTAAAATATCATGCTTTCTTATAAGCATAAACAAGTTTATACATGTATTTAACTAACATAACATAATATGACTTGAAAGAAAAGCTTTAGAAAACTCTGTTCTGTCACTTAGGAAGAGTCACTCACAAAAACTATTTATTTCTTCTAACCTCCTTCTTAACTCCCTTTTTCTTCTCCTCGCCTTTTCTTCTTAACCCCCTTCTTTATTGGTTGGAATTTCAACTCTTAAAACTTCTTATAACCACCTTTGAACTTTCAAGGTCTATTTATACTAATCCTAAACTTTAATAGTCATTCTGGAATAGTCATCCTTGGACTCATCTTAGCTTCCCAGTTCCTACTTAGTGCCTTATACGTGTAGGTTAATATCTTCTCTAATCATGCTTAACTCTAATCCAACACATAAGAAGTTGACTAATCTGAATTAGTGAACCACTCTTTCCTCTCTTGGCTTTTCCTCACCTAGCTCAAAACGCATACTACCTTTCCTTACATTGCCTAGTCCGAATGAATACTTTCTTCCTTAAACATGTGTCATTCAAACTTAGTCATTTTAACTCCCTTTACCTCAAAACACATTCACACTTACCTTTCTTCTTCACAGCCTCTTTACACCAAAACGCGGGCTTCACGTGAGTTCTGTTAATTTATAGGTGGAAGAGATATTATTGCACTTAATGAGTCATGGATTTTCCAATGGTTTGTTCATTATACTTATATTATGTGTTTCTGATTTTGGATAATAGGGGTGTTTGACTGTGTTTTCTACTTTTTCGTTTAGGGGATCGATACATTTGTAACTGGTTTGAATACCTTGCATCCTATTTTGACTGAATGTCGTGTCTTGAAATTTAAACTGGAGCTTTCTCTTATTCAATTTGTCAATGATATTAGCTTAGAAGCTCATGTTCAGGTAACGATTCATTTCAAATAGATAAATATAACCGCTTTCATTATAGATCTCCATGACTTGAATATTTGCATTTAAGTGCTATGCTTGTGCTTTTATTTTAATATCAATATTACTAAGGACGAGTGAAAGTGAGTTTTGTTGACAACATTAAAGATCAAGTATGTGTTTAATTCAAGTTTATAAGAAATATCAAGGTGGGCATGAAAGAATACTAACTGGAAAACTTATTTCTTTACCACACTTACATGTATGGTTAGATATAGGGACTGCTCCTACACCCGCATTTGTGCCACTGGAGATAATAGGCAAGTCTACTAACAATCATTTAGTTGTTTTTCCAAACTGCCCTATGGTCATTTAAGCTTTTCGTGCCTTTACTTGATCTTGGTTGCAAGACTTAGTGGAGTTATTTATTTACTCTTTAGAGGAGGGAAAGCCGAGAGGTGGGTTTTGGAATGGGGATGAAGTTGTTCAATTTGTTTATTTATGAAATTGAACTTAGATTTATGAGAGTGTTTATTTATGGGTGATATTCTATGTTCCAGTGTCGTCCTTTCACTATGGACATGTAGCCACTCCAAAATTGATACATTTGGTAGATTGCATTCTAGGTTTAGACATTCATTTTCTTGCTAATTTTGCAGGTCATCAACTGTAGAGTTTGGATGCTACTTTATTGATGCATCACTAAACTTGGCCCTAGATAATAGTAAAACATCCAAGTTTTTCAATGTAGAAGTAGTGAATAGCTTTAGAGGCTTTCACGATGTTCGAATTGAAAGTTATTTGGTACGCTATGCATTCTTCATTTCTCAAACGTCTGGTTATTACAATGTGAGATATAACCTGTTGTTTTCTTCTTTTGTTGCTTTAGGCAAAGTAGTTAACAATTTTCTTGCGATCTTTCTTAACCTTAGAGTTGACTTCTAAACTAGATTCCAAAAACATAAAACAAATTTCTTTAGTTTTAAAAACTTGACTTTGACTTTTGAAAAAATGTATAAAGTATGTTATGATTTGTGCACTAACTCATAGAAACAATGCAAAGCAGAGAACAATTCTAACTAGAACGCAGCAGACAGAGTACACACAAAACAATAAAAGGAGCAAACACAATGATATATAGTGGTTCAACCAATTCGATGTACATCCAGTTTGAGAACCAGCTTGGAGAGATTTTATTAAAAGCAAAATTTGAATACAATTACAGAGTTCAACACAATAAGCAATCTGTAATTCACCACAACAAAACCCAACTATATTGTCAACCAAACGCCAAGAGAAACTGAGAGACCCACGCTGAAACCACTTGTTAGACACCCAAATCCGTAGAAATCCTAATACCAAAGCAAATCTGTTATCGATCCTTGCTGGAGTAACGCTGCAAAAAAACCCACAACTTACTGTCGGTACAATACGGAACCTCACCTACGGACGTGCTTCGTCAACTCGCCGACGAATGCTTCAGCTTCTCCCTCAACTCTCTTCCCTTTGTTTTCACGTTTTTTTTCTTTTTCTTGTGACTGTAGGCTGCAGCATACGTTTTCCCCCCTTTTCTTTTGTCTAATTAAAAGACCTAGGTAGAAGATGTAAATAATTGCAAATTTGCCACAAAGGCAAATTACCACTCTACC
>JBBPDI010077485.1:0-14819 GCA_037974545.1 Cucumis variabilis | reverse complement strand
TAGGTGTACTCTTGTAGACTGAGAGGGAGGTTGTAACCGTGAAATGGTTGACTGTTGTACCGATAAATTTTGACTGGCTCTGAGCTAAATTTGAATAAGGTGACAGCTAGAGGTTTATGTGATATAAATGTTTGACTGTACTGAGGTAGACTGTTAAGAAGAAGGATTGGACTGAGGGAAAAAAATTATTAGTTAGCCTATTGGGTAGTACCTTGCAGGTGTCCTACGAGATCACCACTTTTATCCTATGGAATTATTTGACTGATATGTGTTTCTGCAGAACACTAGACTGATATGTGCATTCCTTGGGAGTACTAGACCGATATGTGTATCCCACGGGAACACAAGATTGTGACTGTGCAGGGTACTTGAAAGGGAGCTAATAATTTGTTTTTCCCCTAACGGGACGAGTAGCGGGTCTCTTACTGAGTATGTTTGTACTCATCTTTTATGTTTAATATTTTTCAGGCAAAGATAAGAAGGAAGGCACACCGGCGAGAGGCAAGAAGAAGGCGTGAATGCCATAGGAAAAGTCGTCCAAACTTGCTTTTGCTTATGTTTTATTGTTTCTTTTGGATTTAAGAAAGTTTAGAACATGTTGTTGTTTTCTTATAAACTCTACTTTGGAAATGTTTGTTATTTAAAACAGGGCCCGAACTTAGATTTGTTTTCTTTGAAAGTACGATTCCAAATAAATTTAATATTTTGTGTGAATCAAGGTTTTTCGTTGAATTTAATGACTTAGACTTGGTTAAAAAAGTTGGGTCGTTAGAAGACCTCCTTATTTTGATGGTTCAAATTATGCATATTGGAAAGCTAGAATGAAAATTTAATTGCAATCTATTGACTATAATTTGTGGTTAATTGTTGCTAAAGGTCCTTATATACCCGTGAAAAAGGATGATAATGTTGATAAGCCTAAATTAGAAGAAGAGTATGATTAAAATGAAATGAAAAAGTGTTCTTTTAATGCTAAAGCTATTAATTATTTGTATTGTGCTTTGAGTTGAATTTAATAGAATATCCATGTGTTCTTCTGCTCAAGAAATTTGGAATACTCTTGAAATTAGTCATGAAGGAATAAATCAAGTTAAAGAGTCTAAAATTAGCATGCTTGTTCATAACTATGAATTGTTTAAGATGGATGCTAATGAGACTATCATCGATATGTATACTAGATTTACTAACATTATAAATACTTTGAAGGGTCTTGGTAAAGTCTATACAACTTCCAAAAATGTTAGAAAAATTCTAAGGTCTCTATCTAAGACTTGGGAAGGTAACGGCAATCTAAGAAGCAAAGGGTCTCACCAAACTTCCACTAGAGAAGCTTACTCAGTCCCTCATGACTCGTGAGATCATTATGAAGGAGCGCTTGGAGGATGAGTCCAAAGAGAGAAGACCATCTCCTTGGAGGATGAGGATGGCCTTGATGAAGATGACATTGCTTATTTCTTACGTAAGTACGAATATTTCAAGAAACATCTCTCAACCCAAAAAGAGTCAAAAGGTGAGAAAAGCAAAAAGGATTAGGTGATTTGCTTTGAATACAAAAAGCCAAGTCAGATAAGAACAGATTGCCCTCTCCTCAAATCATCTAAGAAATCCAAGAAGAAGGCAATGAATGCTACTTAGGATGATCGAAGCAAAAGTGAAAGTGAACTTGAAGAAATGGCAAACCTTGATCTAATAGCTCATAGTGACAAGGAAGATGAACATGATGATGAGGTAAGTCTAGAACCTCCTTCTATTGATAAATTGTTTAAAAATTTTGAAAGCATGCAAAATGACCTAGAAAAACTTAGTTCTAAGTATGTTTTGCTTAAAAAGAAATACAATGTTTTAACTAGTGAAAATAAGTCTTTACTTGATATAATTGCTTACTTTAAAGAGTGAAAATGTTAAGCAAATTGAAGAATTGAATGTCTCTAGTGATAAGCATGTTTGTGATTGTAATGAGAAAGATGCTTTGCTTGATAAAGTTAGATTTCTTGAGCATGATAGTTGTAAAAAAGATAACTTGATTAAAGTGCTTAAAGAAAATGAACTAAATGTTTTACAAGATATTGATAAAGCTAAAGAGACAATTAAAAAGTTTACAATAGGTGCTCAAAGATTGGACAAAATTATTGAAGTAGGAAAATCTTATGGTGATAAGAGAAGTTTAGACTATATTGATGAATCATATACTCTTTCAAGTTCTAAAACTACATTTGTTAAAGCATCTCCTATTGTGCCGAAGCTTAATATGCCTAATGATGTGTCTAATTATGTTAAATCTAGTTTTTTACCCATATGTCATAAGTAATGGTGTTGAAGGTCACATTAGACCTAAATGCTTTAAATTGAAGTATGCTTACACTACTTCAAGAAGAAATTTTTCACAAAGAGCAAAGTTTTGCAATGCTCCATGGAAGAATTTCTCCAAGAAAAGTAGAGTATATAAATTTGTTGTGAAAAATAAATCCTTGCATAATGTTGTTTGTTTTTCTTGTGGCAAGTATGGACATAAGCTTATTCTTATTACCTATCTAGATCCAATGCTTGTAATGCCTATAGAAAAATAAAATAGATCCTTAAATATGTAAATGCTAACATTCTAGGACCCAAATAAGTATGGGTACCAAAGGATCAAACTTGAACTTAGTTGCTTTTAGGTTTGTTTGAAAGCCTCCAGGAAAAACAAATGGTACTTGGACAGTGGTTGCTCAAGACAAATGAAGGGAGACGAATCTAAGCTTATCTCTTTCTCCAAAAACGATGGAGGCATGGTAACTTTTAGTGACAACAAGAAAGGTAAAATAATTGATAAGGGTAATATAGGAAATGTTTTATCTACTTTGATTGAAAATGTTCATTTGATTGATGGCTTAAAATATGATTTGCTTAGTATTAGTCAATTGTGTGATAAATGATTTATAGTAATATTTGATAAAAAGTATTGCATAATTGAAAATGTTAGTGATAGAAAAGTTTTGTTTGTTGGAAATAGGGATGACAATGTGTACACTCTTGATTTGAATGATTGTCCTATTATTGATGAATGTCTTTCGATTTTGCAGGATGATTCTTGGTTATTGCATATAAGACTAGGACATGCTAGCATGCACTCAATTTCAAATATTTTCAAGAATTGTTTTGTTAGAAGTCTTCCTAATTTTAAATTTGAAAAAGACAAAGTTTGTGATACTTGTCAAATGGGTAAGCAAACTAAGTCCTCTTTCAAATTTAAAAATATGATCTCTACTACTAGACCCCTATAACTATTACACATGGACTTATTTGGTCCTTCTGAATTGCTAGCTATGGAGGAAATTATTATGCATTTGAGATAGTTGATGATTTTTCTAGATTTAGTTGGGTTTTGATGATCAAACAGAAGGATGATGCTTTGAAAAGGTTTATTAGTTTTTCAAAAAGAGTTCAAAATGAAAAAGAATTTTTTATTCTAAAATTAGGAGTGATCATGGAGGAGTAGTTGATAATGATTCTTTAAAAGTTTTTTTTTTAAAGAAAATAGTTTTTCCCATAATTTTTTCTCTCCAAGAACTCTTTAACAAAACGGTGTGGTTGAAAGAAAAAATCGTACTTTCCAAGAATTTGCTAGATCAATGTTGAATAAGTATGGCTTACCTAAATATTTTTTAGCAGAAGCCGTTAGCACCGCTTGCTATATTTTAAATAGAGTTTTAGTTAGAACCTCTTTAGATGAAACTCCTTATGAACTTTGGCATGGCAAAATTTCAAATATTGGATATTTCAAAAATTTTGGTTGTAAATATTTTATTTTGAATAACAAATAAAAACTTGGAAAATTTGATTCTAAGACGGATGTTGGTATTTTTCTAGGATATTCCTCTACTAGTAAAGCTTATAGAGTTTTCAATAAGAAAACTTTAGTTCTTGAGGAATCTATGACTGTTGTGTTTGAAGAATCTTGTAATAATATTTTTAATGAGTCTATTTGTAGTGGTGATTTTGGAGATTTACTTAGTGACATCCAAGTATGCAAGATGTGAACATCATAGAAAAGAAAGAAGATGATTCTTCATCCCTGCCTAAAGAGTGAAGATATGCTCTATCCCATCCCAAAGATTTAATTCTTGGTAACCCCGAGCAAGGTGTGAAAACTCGTTCTTCTCTTAATTTATTTAGTAATCTTGCTTTTGTGTCTCAAATTGAACCTAGAAGTTTCAAAGATGTTGAATGTGATGAGTTTTGGATTTTATATATGCAAGAAGAATTAAATCAATTTGAAAGGAACAAAGTTTGAGAATTAGCCCCTAGGCCTTCTAATGCATCTATAATTGGAACTAAATGGTTTTTTAGAAATAAGATGGATGAAAATGAAAATATTATTAGAAATAAATCTAGACTTGTAGCTCAAGTTTATTATCAAGAAGAAGGTATAGATTATGAAGACTTTTGCACTGGTTGCTAGATTAGAATATATTAGAATGTTTCATGCTTTTGCTTCTTATAAGAATTTTATTTTTGTATCAAATGGATGAAAAAGTGTTTTTTTAAATGGTTTTATTGTTGAGGAAGTTTACGTAGAACAACTTCCGGGCTTTGAAAGTTTTGGTTTACCTAATCATGTTTATAAGTTGAAGAAGGCTCTTTATGGCTTAAAACAAGCTCCAAGAGCTTGGTGTGATAGACTTAGCAATTTTTTACTTAAGAATAACTTTAAGATGGAAAATTTTGATAATACTCTTTTTATTAAGGTTAAAAACAATGACATGCTTATAGTGCAAGTTTATGTGGATGATATTATATTTTGTTCTACTAATTCATCTTTGTGTGAAGAATTTTTCAAGTGTATGCATAATGAGTTTGAGATGAGTATGATAGGAGAACTTAGTTTCTTCATTGATCTTCAAATCAAACAACTCAAGGATGGCATCTTCAAAAGTCAAGAAAAATACACAAGAGATCTGCTCAAAAGATTCAAATTCAATGAAGGTAAAATTGCAAAAACTCCTATGAGCACTACCACTAAGCTTAACATAGATGAAAAAGGTAAATGTGTGGATATAAAGAATTTTTAAGGTATGATTGGATCTTTACTTTATTTGACCATAGGAGATCCTATATCATGTTTAGTGTATGTCTTTGTGCTAGATTTCAATTTTGTCCTAAAGAATCAAATTTGCATGCCATTAAAAGGATACTTAAATATTTGCTTGGAACTATTGATGTTGGATTATAATATCCTAGAAATGTTGAGTTTAATTCAATGCAGATTTTGCCGGTAGTTTACTTAACCATAAAAGTACTAGTGGGACTTGCCAATTTCTGGTAGTTCCTTAGTATTTTGGTTTAGTAAAAAGTAAAATTTGGTTGCTTTATCCACTACTGAAGCAAAATATATTGCAGTTGCTAGCTGTTGTGCACAAATTCTTTGGATGAAACAAACTCTTTGTGATTTTTGTTTAAAATTTGATAGTGCCTATATTTTGTGATAATACTAGTGCCACAATTTGACTAAGAATCCTATACATCATTCTAGAACTAAGCATATTGATATTAGGTATCACTTTATTAGAGAGCATGCGCATATTACTCTTGAGTTTGTGAGCTCTAATAATCAATTAGCTTATATATTTACCAAGCCTTTGAATGAAGAAAGTTTTGGTAAAAATAACCTTAAGCTTGGAATTATTCGTTGTGATGCATCTTGATTTTATATCTTACTTGATATTGTTACCGAATGCATATTGATAAGGGGAGAATTAGACATTTTGTATGTGTTCATATTTTTTTTGGGAGAGCTTACTTCCTTGTTATTCCTTTGATGATTCCAAAGGGGAGAAGTATAAGAAAAATATGTTTTTATGAATTTATTGCATAATTGTTTCTATTGAATAATGCATATTTTTAGAGAGAGAATTAATTAAGCAGGAGAAGTATCTCTACTTAATAGTTTCCAAGTATGATTTTTGTGGTGAAATATATACATACACTTTATGGTGATATACATTTTGATAATAGAATTACTTGTTGATCATGTGTGTTCCTATGGTTATATGTGTTTCAAGTTATTTTTCTTCAATGATTTGTTATCATAAAAAATGGGGAGATTGTTAGCTTTTTTACCCTTAATCTCAAATTAATTAATTAATTAATTAATATTTTGATGATAACAAATCTGATTTTTTATTAAAAAATTTATTATTTTGGACAATGATTACGACGCCTCTTGAATCACTCAAATTGGAGTTCAAACGAAGAAAATATTGCTAAAAAAAGCTTAATGAAAAAATACTTGAGATGTTGACGTGGCGGTCAAGTATTCAATTTGAACCAATTAGAGAAAGTCACTTGGAGCAATAGAGGAGTAATACATGTGGCTTTTGTTTTTGCTTTTTGTCTTTTCTATTGGCTTTCAAAAAGAAAATGAATTTTATATTATTATTTATCTTTGTGTCTAACGGCTAGTTTTTTAAAAAATAGATGGTTAACTTGTTTTATTGGACTTTAACCAAATTATTTTGAAAAGACATATTATTATATTATTATTTGTATTGTGTTTAACGGCTAGTTGAGATCAAATCTCAACCATTCAATTTTCTTTACTTACATTCAATGTTCCAAAATGAATTTGGATTTGTCTTTTTCCTCTTTTTAAATACTTTATTTTTTTTCTCCAATTTTTTAAGAACAATATTCAACTTTACAATCCTCGAAAAGTAAAAAATTCAACATTGTTATTCTCTCTAAAGCTTTCAAATTTTATTCTTTTCATCTTGTCCTTGAGAGAATTCTTATTGTATTATTAGGATATATTGTGAGCTTCAAATTGTATACTTACTCTTGTAGAGAGTTTTTTGTGTGATTTAAAACTTCAACATATTGTACGGTTGGATCCTAACCCATGGAAAGGATTAGGTTTGCTTTTTAACTCGATAAAGGAGTAAGTAACGATTCGGCTCTAATCCGTGGAAAGAGTCAAAAGAAGATTTTCAATCAAAATTTCAAGAGGTGCTTGGAAAAGTGGATGTAGGTCGAGTTGGACCGAACCACTATAAAATTACGGTGTCTTCTTCTCTAGCTCTTCTCTAATTATTTTTGCATTTAATTTTAGTTACATATTTTTGTTGGTTGAGTTTGATTGCATATTCTATTTCATATCTTTTTATCAATCTTGTTATTTAACATATTTTAGAAAGTTTATTTAATTTAAAAATTATCTAATTACTTTAATTTAGACTTATTTGTTAAAAAGTTTAATTAAACCCTATTAAACCTCCCCTCCCCCTCTAGGGTTGCCATACCGATCCAACAGTTTAGCTAAACGCAGACGTCAAGAATTGTTTATTCTAGAGAAAAGACTATCGCATTGGCAGTAATCACCTGACAAGTGAGAGACCGTATTTAACTAAGCAAGCGGTGAACAGATTGTAGAAATACACTACTCTCGTCGCCAAGTTCAACGTTCACATAAGTTACATAAATGTTAACGTGTGCAGCAAAAGCATTGAAATGTTGCTCACCTTAAAATAGAATAAATTACTTGGGTGCATACAAACTAATTAGATACAAATCATATCTTAACTTTAAGTATTTTGATCTCGAGAGGAGAGCAAGTATAATGAAGGCGTTGAGAGGTCGCTCGCCTTAATTCTAAAGTTAAGGATACTTTGTATCGCCTCAAAATATTAATGCACAATACATAGAGATTAGTTAATTAGATATTCTTCCAAGCCATGCATGTTATACCAATTCACTTTCCATTACACTTCATCCCCATGATCACTTTGCACCGATAATTGCACCTTAGTACATATAATTATGATAAAATATATTGTTCATATCCACTCTGTATAGAATATACAACATAGGTTTTGTTGCGCGATAAATTTAATTGGAATATTAACTCCCTGAGTTCAACCCTAGACTTACTAAGAAACCTCTTTTGGCTTACACTTTGACAATAGAGAGGAAAACTTGTATTATATGCATATCATGAGGAAATTAGCAACTCATAGATAGGAATTTCACCTTTTATCACATCATCCTATTCTAGTCGTCTGCTAAGTCACTCATTTAGAGTCTAACACGATCCATCCACAAATGAACATTACCTTTATAAAACAAACAGAAGCCTAAGCTACATTTGACATCGTCGTCGGTATATCGTGTACAGGATGCACCCAAACAAACGATAGTGGGTGATTGTGGGATTTATTGTTGTAAATTTTTTAATATGATATAACTCGCTCCTCCTTTAAAATCTTAAACTCATAAAATATCTCCTTATTTTGTTAACAACTGACAATCCAATTATAGGCCAATAGAGCCTTCCTGTAATTAAAAATACAATTTATTTATTTTTCTATTGAAGCCTATCGCCTATCTTTGTGGTATGCTTAGAGAAATTGTAATGAAATTCACAAATATTGAAAGCGTGTAACTTAGATGATTTAGAAATTGAAGTCGTTTAGGTTAAAGAATTCTTAATGAGATTGACAAATGTCGAAAGCATGTAACTTAAATGATTTAGAAATTTATTGTTGTAAATTTTTTTAATACGATGTAACCCGCTCCTCCTTTAAAATCTTAAAACTCATAAAACATCTCCTTATTTTGTCGACAACTAAAAATCCAATTATGGGCCAATAGAGCCTTCTTGTAATTGATTTTTCTATTGATTCCTATCTCCCTATTAAAATCTTAAAACTCATAAAACATCTCCCTATTAATTGATTTTTCTATTGATGACTATCTTTATGGTATGCTTAGAGAAATTGTAATGAGATTCACAACTATCAAAAGCGTGTAACTTAAATGATTTAGAAATTGAAGTCGTCTAGGTTAAAGAACTTTTAAGGAGATTGACACTCCTCAAAAGCATGTAACATAAATGATTTAGAAATTGAAGTCGTTTAGGTTAAAGAACTTTTAATGAGATTTAGAAATATTAACTTAAATGATTTAGAATTTGAAGTTGTTTAGGTTGAAGAACTTCTAATAAGATTAACGAATACTATTTATATATTGAAATTTCATTCTTCTTAAATTCATTCTTCCAATCAATGACCATAATAAATGTTTTGAAATTAATCTCAGTTTTATCACAAAATACATGTCGCGGTGCAACGATAGCTCGAGATCCACCAAGATCTAATCTATTGCTTCAGAGTATATAACTCGAGTCCGTATTGGCCCAAGATGCCCCAAGTTTTAAATGAAAAATTCACAAAAGTGAGATATCAGGGAATCGTTCCCCCGAGATGTCCCAAGTTTTAAATAAGGGATCCATATAATGCATATCTCGGGGCATTGTTGTCTCAAGATGCCCCAAGTTTTAAATGAGAAATTCAAGGAATACATGACTTGGTGCACAGTCGGCCCGAGAGATACCAAGATCTAAAACATACTTCTAAATGTTTTATGGATTTCAATTCCATCCCTGTCAAACTCAGGACCAAGAAACTTAGGACTCAGGCCTTTTTCTGCCTTGCTCAATGAACTCCATACTGAGATTAACACTAAGTTGATGAAAATACCCTCAATGACTTAATATTTTAAATTTATTGTTGTAGTAGTTAGTTGCGTGTTAAACAAGTTTTAAGTTTTCAAGTGTCCCACAACAAATACCAAGAAGAAAAGTGAGTGCTCCAAAGTGCTTCTCTTTCCAAAAGTGTTCCTCAAACTCTTTCCCCAAAGAACGAAGTGTTTCAAGCTTTTTTAGAAATTCTTTAGGAATATTTTAGGTGAACATTAACATCTATCTTAGTTTTTGTGCTGATGATGTTGTCTATCGTTATTACAATGCATTTTCTTATGTAATTGGATCCTTGTTCGTATATCTCGATTGGATTCTGTATTGATTTATCCTATGATCTATGTAAGGTTTCAAACTCGGCCAACATTTTCATACAATTACCCCAAGAGCACACCTGTGTTCATTATTTTCTTTGTATATTTGCATAATTCCTTGTGTATTTATTGGTTTTAGCTGTGAACGGAATGAGACTGAGAAAGAATATATTAGAGGACAACTCAAAGGGTTAAATGTCGACGTGTGTATCAAGTATGAGAATTTTATGAGGAAAATATATAGAATAACTAGGATAAATTTTGATGAGCATGAATTAGTCCTTAGGTGTATATATAATATCAAACCGTTTGTGGGGACTTTCATGATTGTCAATCAAGAAGACCTTGAGTTTTATTTAGAAGGGATAGTGTCTCATAAGTAGGTGTTTTGGTTTCTAAGGTTTCAAAACCATCCCCTAAAAGTATTACAACCTAAGTGTTTAATATTCCAATGGTCCGTGAAGTGTGTAATATTCCAATGGCAAGTGAAAGCAAGAAACTTGACTCCCCAAATCCCAACCTTAAGTGCTCACATGTATCATGAGGTCTGCAAGCTGAGTCCATTGACTACGAATGTGTGTCCCATAGAGTTGGAAGACGATGGATATCACTTTTGTAGCATTGGTAACAACGAGTTTCTGAACAATGTTGGTCCTGACAATGGAATTGAACTCGGATGTGATGGTGAGAATCTTGGTCTTCATATGTCTGATATAAAATTGGAAGTAGACATTACAAGAAAATGGAAATCCTCGATGCCTTTTTAAACGTCGGGATAAGGTACATGATTGTGGGAATGTATTCGCTTCCCTTTGTGTTCAGTGTTATACAAATGCACAATTAATTATATGTTATAAGTTATTGATCATGATCATTGTATGCGAAGTACTCACTATGTACCTCTTCAAAGCATAATTATTGAATCCTTGTTGAGTACAAGTTTTCCTACTGGTTGCCCAAATATAAGCAAATCAGTAGGTTTACCTAGATGATCTAGGATCGAACACAGGGAATTGATATAAGAATCACTTATCATCTAGGCGGCATAAAAAAATCAAAGAATAACAAACATAAAGAATAATACGAGAAATAACACTACTTAAATACACTTAAAGAATCTATAGAGGTTTGGAAATGTATGCGAGATGAATATGTGAACTAACCTGTATGCAAGAAAGATTGAAGGAATGTTTATGCATTATAACACGGTTAAGCAATGCCATAGCCTTGATTCAATATAATTTACTTAACCAGTTTATAATTAAAGCGTGCTCCTCTTGAAGTCATTCAACTACACAAGTGGTCACCTTTTTAGATCCATATGACTAAATGTGATTAGGCGAGATATATCTAAAAGAGTTCACTTATGAGACGTATAGAACTTTGCGATTAAGGAATACAACCTTTTGATGACTAGTGCCCACACTTGTTCACCTTTCAGGATACAAATGATGGAAGTTATCTCGCAAAAAAAGAGAACTTTTTCTTGTGCATGTTAGTCATGTCCTTGCTATTTACCCTTTTGGTTAGTTGGCGGCTTACGATGGCCAAGCGATGAGAATAACTCAACTAATGCGATAAGACTGATAAGTGAAACTTGCTATCAAGAACTTATGACCAACATAAACTATCCATAACACATTGATTGATGGGAAGTAAAGGAATGATGGATTGAAAAGATATAAAGTTGTAATATATATATAAAGAATGTAGGCCATCAGCCATTACACAATATGAACAATATAAATATTACACAAAGAATACAAAAAGGAAAGACGGAAGACTGTGAATGAATATAAGTTAGGGGGAATGAAAAATGGAACTTTCACCACTTAGACTCTAAGCTCTCACTTACAGTATGAGCGGAGAAGAAGAAGAAACTCTTTATAGCCAACAGAAAGGATATTCCTCTCCTCCCTTCTCTCTACAATCTAAATCTTATATTATTATTTTGGCTCCTTCAAGCATCCACTTTAGTCCATTTGGGCTCTCTCTTTAGTCCATTCAAGCCTTCTCTGTATGGTGGAGCTGGAGTCTTTTTATAGACATCTTTCAACGAAAAATTTCTATTCTTCTGAGCATGGCAGCGCAACATGTTGAAAGTTGTCTGTCATGAGTCAAATCATCTCCAACTGTCATTCTTGTCTCCTAGTGAACCTCATGTGATGACATGGTTTCTCGCTGAGAAATTGTATGGGGTTCTAATCGTGTAACCCTTGCGCGAGCTCTTCTGCAATTCACTAGTTCCTTCCTTCTTATTAAGCATGAGTTTGAGACATTGAATACTGAGTAAAAGTAGGCATGGCCAGTTATGTAAAGTATATTTCCAAGTATTTATGCAATTTCAATACTACGCATTTTGATATACTTCTTCCTAATTTAGCCTCATAATTTTAATAAAAGAGACTATAATAACGTGTATTTCTACATGTTATCAGTACATCAAGAAATAGCATATTCATCTATGTCATAAAGTATGTGTCGATGAATTCATTGTTTCTTGCATTTAGTTCATAACGTCGAGAGTAGCCACATAATGCCCGAAGCCCTGCACGTACATGTCGATGAAAAGAAAACAATTAAATCATTATTTTATTTTTGTCGATGCCATGCATATACACATTGGGTATTGCATGGCTACTTCCGATGTATACATTTACGGCATCACAGACAAGAAAACAAGTAAATTATAAGTTGCTTTTACTTGATGCCATGCATTGGACGTCAAGAGTAGGGACACTATTCTTGACGCCATTAGCAATGCATCGGGCCATGTGTCCTTTATTCCCAATGCTATTAGTAACACATCCGGACCAATTGGCTTTTACCCGACATCATGCATGGTGTAAACCCCAAACCTTGGAAGAAACTTAAGTCATGTGATGTGGTTGGAAGTGTAAGTGTTAAAGGAACTAAAGGATAAAAGTGTCATTATAAGTGTGTCATGGTAGGTAAAAAGAGGGAAACTTATGAAGGAATGGTTTAAAAGTTAGAGGGAAGTTAAGTTAAAAATAAAAAAAATTGTCTAAGTCCACACCCTATACGTTTTGGGCTTGGTGGGCAGCCAAAAGAGGAGTAAATAACGTCCAAAAAGGTTATTAAGGCAAGTAGTTAAAGTAAATAGTTAAGGCAAGTAGTTGAGACAAGTAGTTAAGGCCCGTTGTTAAGCATAGAAAATAACTTCTATGAGTGTTTGGTGAGATGGCTTTGGCCAAGCGAGAAAACAAGTCTTTAAAGGTTTGCTAGGCGAGAAGGCTTCCTTAAAGGTTAGTATGACATAACCATGTGTTTTGTAGCTTGCAACCATACCAAGTGAGGTTAGCATGGCATTTGGGCTTGTTGTTTGGTACTTTGGCATTTTGATTGGTGAGATGAGGAAGAGGTGGAGTCGATGAACTACTTTACAAGTGTCATGTGCATGCATAGGTTAAATTTCAGCTAGTAAGCGGTGTTAATAAAGATTCATGTAGGATTCATTATTAATAGGTCAATTCATATTGAAATTTTATCCAAATTAATAATGTGTTTTTGCTGAAATTGATCTCAAACGTTCACAAATGAGTCTATTTGTTAGGGCTTCTGGTTTAATTTGATGAGAGGAAGATTGTGTTTGAGTTGAAACAAGGGAGAAATGTCAAATTCGGAGGAATTTTGAGTAGTGCTCATTACAAGATGTCAATAGAACTTAATGCATGGAAATGTTAGCTGAACTTTTAAGGTAAGAAAGTTAAGACATTTTATACCAACTTTGTAGAAGGAAATATGTTCATTTGAGTTATGGATTTTAAGATATTAAGCTCTAAACTAAAGCAAAGGTTCTGGCCAAAAAATGAGTTTCTTGGCAGTAGAGTTTTTTGGCTGAGTATCAGGGGTTGCTAGGCAAGATGAGCGTACATTTTAGTTGAAAAAGGTTAGCATGTGCATTCGACTTGTATTGGACGCCTAGCCCAAGTGCAAGACATGCCACACGACTAGGCAAGTGCTGCGCGCATAAGATAGTCTACGTGGGATGCATGAGGTAAGTGCAAAAGCCCCCCATTCGAGGTTAGCATGTAGTAAGGCCTGCCCAAACCCTACACACATATACCAGTCTTGTTGCCCACTCCATATGCGTCATCCATGCCAAATAGGTGTGTTTGGGCTATTTTCGTGTTTGAGGAATTTTTAAGTTGAGTTTTAATAATTTTGTGATTAAAGGGAATTAAGTAGAATTATTTCTTATTATTTAAAGTTAATAGGGATCGAGTAAGTTTACAGACCAAGGGTCTAAGATACTATCTGTGAATGACAAAATGATTTCTAAATGACGATTCTAAATATGATTTACAAGCTACCATTTAAATATGCTTTGAAATGATTATTAAGCTATACTGATTATGATATCTTAATTTACAAGCATGTTTATGAAAATACTTGATTATGCTTAATTTTAAATGTTTTAATAAAGCATGTATTTATTGATGAGATTTGCAAGCTATGATTTATGAGTAAGCATGAGTTTGATGAGAATGGTTTTAAAGAGAAAACCATGGTATTCTATATACCGAGTTCTCGACAATCAATGTGCACAGTCTGGGGTATGGGGCTTTGCTGACCACTTAGCCAGCTACTACCGAGATTTGACAAGATAGTAAGACCAAATGTGCTCTGCTATCTTGATTGGGATTTGACAATATAGTCAAATCAATGGGGCTCCACTATCTTGACCGATATAATTAAATAAGGCATAGTAGGTCGAGCTAGCTACTATCTTGACTAAGTTTTCTGGGTATAGAATATACTGAGATTAAAGAATATTTGAAAGACAAAAAGAGTTTAGCATAAAGAAGTTCTTAAGATTTTATTCTTATGTTAAGCATTATGAATGATTTATTTAAAAGATTAAATTGTACTTGTTTTTAAAATATGTTTTACAAAATGGACTTATTGCAGCTGATCAAACAAACCCTCATTCCTTGGTAAAAGATATTTATTCTTAACAAACACCTTATTCA
>JBBPDI010077471.1:0-14820 GCA_037974545.1 Cucumis variabilis | reverse complement strand
TGCATACTTTGGACATCAAAGTGCCAAGGTATCCCCAATAGGATATGGCAAACGTCCATTTCAATTACATCACATACTATTTGATCTTTGTAGCTATTCCCAATTGATAGGGGAATAGAAGAAATTTCAGAGATCAACGTTTCTCCTCCTTTCTTAGTCCAACCAATTTTGTAAGGTTTTTCATGCGGTTTAGTTTTGAGGTTGAGGGCTGTAACTAGTTTTTTGGACACAAAGTTTTCACTGCTTCCACTATCGATGATTACATTGCAGACTTTGCCTTGAATCTTGCATCTTGTCTTGAATAAACTATGTCGCTGCAATTGGTTTTCTTCTTTTAGAGACATTAGAACTCTCTATAATATGCAAGATAGGCTATCACCTTCATCACCTTCAATTACTTCAGTCTCTTCCTTATGTTCTCCCAGGCTTCCATTACTTTCGTCATCATTATCCTCTGCTACTGCTATAGTCTTCCTTTGTAGACATTGGTTAGACGGATGTCCCATCTGCCCGCATCTATAGCAATTACCTGGGAAGGGACGTTGATAAGGATTTTTACCTTTCTTTGCTCCTTCTGGAACTTCTTTCTTTCCACTGCTCTCTTCTTGTTCAGATGTTGAGTTTTTTAATTTGGAATTTCCTGCAGTGGTTTTCTTTGAGGCCAAAGGTATCCAGGGTCTTTTTCTTGCTGATTTTGCTCTGTTTTCAATCATCTCTTCCACAGTTTCAGCATAACCAATAGCTTCTGGTAGATGTTGAAATGGTTGGAGCTTAACTTTCTCTTTTAAATCAAATCGTAGGGCTCCCACACACCGTTGAGATTAAATGATGTTCTCCTTCCATCAGATTTTTTTTGGCTTTCAACCGGTGAAATTCTTCAATGTATTCAGCCATTTTCCGCATTCCTTGTCTACAGTTCTGGTATTGTGTGTAGAGTGTCTGCTCATAGTTAGGAGGTAAAAACTTCAGTTTCATCAGTTTCTTCATCTTCTCCCACGACCGAATAGGGTGCTTTCCTTGTTTTTTACTATTCATTGTAATTTGATCCCACCATGCTGAAGCACCTCCTTTTAATTTCAACGCTACTAAGTGAATTTTTTTGTTATTGGTTGTCCCCATATAAGCAAAAAAATTCTCTATGTTCTTTAACCAATCTAAAAAAATTTCGATGTTACGCTTGCCGTCGTAGCTTGGGAGATCAATCTTCATCTTATACTCAGAATTTCCTTGTTGCTGTCTTTTGTTTTGGACATATCGATGTCGTCTCAATTCATTAATATCATCGCTGTCACTTTCTTTTGAAGATGAGGAATTTTGAATTTCTTCTTCGCGCGCTCGCCGCTCGATCCTTCGATCGCGTATGCCCGCGGAAGTGGCCACTGATCTTCTGGTATTAATCTTTCTTGAATATTTCTTTGAGGTCTGACATATTCAAGTCCTCTTTTACCTTTCCTTCCCCAATTCTATAACGCTGGAGGTTCTACATTTCTATCATTCCGCCGTGCAATTGCTTCATCTAATCGTTGCACAACGCTGTTCAACGGTTGTCAAATTTCTTCAATGGAAGCTTCCACTGATCGCAAGCGTCTTGAAGAAGTACTCAGAGAAAGGAAGGGGGTTTCTCCAACCTCTTGTTGTTCCTCAGTCGTCGGAGCTCTTCCGCGCTAATTGATCATCGGTCCCAAGTCCGAAAGCGCTCTGATACCAATTTGGTATCTACTAAAACTCTCTTTTCTTTTGAACTAATTTTCAGTCTACCCAATTGAAGGTAGTGCTTTATTTATAGAGGAAGATAGTTTTATTACAGCTGTGACTTAACTGGTAACTAACTAACTGATGGTTAGTTAGTTAAAACTAACTCTATGACCGTTGGCCTTACATCAATAACAATCAACAACCCACAATTTAATCAATTCAATGTCCTCAGTTCAGTCATCATAACTAAATTTACACATTAGTAAACCCATCTCAGTTAAGTAAAATTCATACAGTTAAACAGTCATCAGATATAAACTTGTATATCAGTCAGTCCATCTTAGTTTTGTGGAATCCATACAGTCAATACATCTCAATTTTATTATTCAGTCTAGTAGTAGGAGCCTTTACCTTAAAGTTATCTAAGCTTCTTGATTTAGCTAAAGTTCAACAAAGCAACCTAAACATAAGCAAACAGAAAGTCAAACAATCTTCCAAATAACTTGATCTATCCAATTCACCCCAAATATGAATTTGACAACTTAACGAAGTTGATGGAGGATCGAACTCCAACCCAAACTTATTGGAAATTTAGGGATTCACTCACTGACTTTAATTAGTACCTTCAAGAATCAAGTATTTCTCCAAATAATTAGATCCAACTGTAGTATTTCTCAATAGCCATGAATTTCTTACTCAAGCATGAACCCAATGGTTCATGGCAAGGCAGAAGTGGCAGTGGCGTACGAGAGTAAAACGAAGGAAATGAAATCTGTGATTCGAAGAAATAAGATCACGTGCAGCTTGGATCTGTTGCCCTTGGCCGATCGAACTTGGGTCCATGTCAGAGAGGCAACGGCGACTGTTCCACGGTTGACAGAATGAGGGACGTGACTGCTACGACTCACGAACAGAGATCGATCAAAGTGACAGCGAACACGACGATGTGGAATGGAGATGCGGATGGACGACTCTTCAAATCTAACCTCGATGGAATGACGACGATTCGAGACGTGGAGGACTGGGCATTGGCGTCTGCGGGGAGAGGTTTTGGTCGGACGAAGGGTTGAAGGAGGGCAACGGTTGTGGTTTTATGGAAAAGAAGAAGAAGAAGGGTGGAGGGAAGGGTTGCGCGCGAGAAGAAGGAGATTTCCTTTTTTTTAAAAAAAAAAGTTAATAATAATAAATTTAATAATAATAACAACAACAACAATAAATTATAATAACTATTATTATTTTATTTATTTAATCCTTACTTCTTTTCTTTTCCAACAAATCCATTTCTCTTCCACACAAAGCTAAAGTATATTAACACCCAAAATTTAAAAAGTTTAATAAATAACATAATTTGATTAAAAATAATTACGTTAAAAATTTGGGGTGCTACACTTTTAACATAAAATCATTTTGATGAAAAATACGCTCAAAACTTAGTAACTACAACTTTAATTGTTTTCTCTTCTTCCTCTTCTTGACAAATTAACAGCACTTCAGCCCTTAAATTTTCTCTTGAACCATGCAGAGTAACAATAGTTAACAATCGGTTGAAGACAGATTTATACTACTTCCTAAACAAGCTTAGTTACCCTTTAAACTCTTGTCAGCTCACCAACTCCTACTCTTAGTGGTGCACGCGTAAGCTTAAGGTTTAACTTAATCATGCTTAACTTAATCTCTACATGTGGCCCATTAGAAACACTTATGAAATTTATGAAACTGTTAACTTTCATGGGTTTATTTTAGCTTAATTTTGTATTTCCACTGAATTGTGTTTTTGGGTATGCAACCAAACTAATATTTGTTGGTTAAAAAGAAAAAGAAATTATTATTATTTTTTCCATGGGTTTTATTGTGGAGAATTTACATAAATAAAAGAAAATACAAGTGTTTTCTTCATAAGCAAAAAAAAAGGGCATATGTTAATTTTATACTATTCAAAAAATGCCTTTGATAAACTCAAATATTTGTGCGAGGAATCTCTTTATTTCTTTTACTCTCCACATCCATCACCAGCGACTAGTATTTCCACATCCATCACCAATCACCAAACTTTATCTCAAATTTTGTGGATCATTTTATGCAAATTGTTTGTTTTAAGGATGTTCATTCTTATTTGGCTGTGATTCATACATATAGTTAATTCCATCCTTGACTTCAATTTCTCTGTGTACTGATTTACATCTAATTTGAAATTTTATTCTTTTTTTTTATTCTTTTTATTTTTATGTGAAGATGTAGAGTTTAGGTTTTTGATGTGAATCATGGTGTTCCACTTGTTCCAGAAGGACCAATTACAAGATCTAAAGCATTCACTACAAGAATATGGATCTATTGTGATGCCAAAAACGACGTCGCTTTAAGCGACGTCGGCGTTAAGCACACAATACGTCACCATATGGGCCTTTTTGCGAAAGGTTATTAATTTTATACTATTCAAAAAACCCTACACACGAAAGGTTATTAATTAATTTGTTGTTTTATCTTTCCGCGACGTCCGTCTCTAACACGTCGCGAAAAGATGAATATTTAATTTATTTTTGGACTTTTCGCAATGCGTCTCCAAAGTACGTCATGGAAAGTCCAAACATTAAATTATATTGGTAAACTTTTCACAACGCACATCTGACTTTGATTACCATTGATAAAAGAAGGAAGCCACTTACGAAGTCTATTAGCTAAAAGTTTTTTGAAATACATTTATAGATAACATTACAACAAGAAATAGGCCTGAAATCCTCCATACGTTCAACCCCACTACGTTTAGGAATAAGAGTAATGGTAGTAGTATTCACTCCATGTGGAAGATAACAGGTCTCAAAGAAATGCAGAACTACATCACAAAAATTCTCTCTAACCACGATCAGACACCTTTGAAGAAACTAGCAGAAAACCCATCAGGACCAGGAGCCTTACCACTATCCATAGAAAATAAGACTCTTCTAACCTCCTTATGCCCGATAGGAGCTTGTAGAGCCTGATAACACTCCTCAGACCATCTAAATTGAACAGTATCCTCAATCCAAGGGGACAACTCTCTATATCCTATATTCTGAGAGCCCAAACTGTTACAAAAATAATTAACTGCCACCTGAGCCACCCTTTCATAAGTAGTCAACCGAGAACCATCTGAATCAATCACTGATTGCATAGAATTATTGCTCAAACGAGAACATAAAAGACGATAGAAAAAGGTAGTGTTCTGATCACCTAACTCAGCCATCTAATCCTAGACTTCTGACGCATAGAAGCTTCCTCTAGTCTAACCGCTTTAAAAGTCTCAGTGGCAAAACCTACTTGATGACTCAGAACATCAGACATAGGATTTTGCTCAATCTCACTCTGAGCTCTATCCATGGATTCTTTAGCAATATGAACCTTCTCACTAATGCTCCGATTGTGCTTACCAAAATGTCTTCAAAAGGCAAGCTTGAGATTATGTAAATTTCTCGTGAAACTCACCATCAGAGAAACCCCTGCATGTGGAACTCAAATCGATGAGATAACATTCATAAAAGAAACTTCCTCAATCTAGTGGTTGAAGAAACGAAAAGAAACCACCCTTTGTCTCTGTTAAATGCTGCGATAGACAAGAGTAGGTGAGTGATCAGAAATGCCCCAGGGTAAAACATTAACTCTCACATTTGGCCAAGAAAGAAGACCTTCATCATTAACCAGAATACGATTAAGCCTTCTCATCAAACCAGACCCATGGACCTTACTAGTCAAAGTGAACCAGTTTGATATGTAACCCCTAGACATATGATGTAAGAACCAACAACAAGACTTGAAAGAACACAACCTCAACAGCTCCAAATCCAATTTGATTTCAACCCCTAAGATAGGTTAGGTATAGATTGCTTAGATGATCTAAGAAACCAAGGATCAGACAAAGTTAGAAACTCTCGTCAACCCTCAATCTTTAAATCACTCCATAAGCAAGACAGATCAATCATCACTTAAATGCTCTAAATATTCGTGCATTCTATCACAAGAACACACAAGAGCAAAATTCTACATTCTAGAATTTTTAGATTTCATTCATCCCAAATTTTCTTTTTTAAATGTGAAACTTACAACCCTAAACCCTAAATCCTATATATACTAATTAAAATATGAAATGAAAGGTCACAACATTTAATTTTATGCCCTTTCAACTATAATGAAAGCACATAAATACATAATTCCTTAAACATTTAATATTATGACTTTTAGGTTGCGAAAATAACTATTCAACTTCCAAGCATTGCATCTCTTCAACTTCTTCATTTGATTCAATTATGATTTCTTGATCCATATCACAGTTGCTCTGAATCGATGGTTTAGCTAGGTCAGCCTCACAAATAGCCATATCGAGCTCCTCCTATCACTAGTAATAGGAGACCCACCCGAAGCTTCAGAATGAAGCATAATGGCATTAAAGTCACCCATAACAACACCTGGCCCCATCCACCCAGAAGAGATGTCACCCACGCGATGCCACAACAAATGTCTCTCAACATTATTATTAGAGGCATACACATATAGTACCTCTACACAATCCCCAGAGAGCAGATCAGTTAGCGATCTAGAGATAAACTGATCTTCCACCTCATGAGGAGTAAAACGAAGTGGCTCCGCTTCCACATTACCCACATACAGCCAATCTCACTACTACTATAGTTACTAGTGAAATCCTAGGAATCTCTGAACTTACTAGAGATAGAACTAAAGTTTTTCTCCCAAACTCTAGTTTCCAGAAGACAACAGAAACCCCCAGAAGACACTCCCAAAAATCAAGAACCGCTTTACACTTTACAGGGCTATTTCCCTCACATTCCAAGAACACCAACTAATCATGAAAAGTATTAGGAGCCTTCGCTCTGACAGGACTACCATCTGAGGGCATGCCCCTAAGAACCACAACGGTATCATCCACCTGTAAGGGGGGAAGGAAGCCTTCCACTATAGATAAGGCCCACTTGTCTCCCTCACCCAACTCCATAAGGCTGCCAAAGGAGTTAGGCATAGTCACATCCACACTTATACCCTTATCTCGAATAAAAACCAACTCCCTTTTTTTCCAAGTGCAAGAGTAAAATCATCCCGATTACCCACATCCTTTACCTTAATAGGCCTAATGGAGGAACTATTGATCTCACCTTCCTGCAACTGTTTAAATGACTCCAACACCACATCTCCACAAGCCACACCTGTTAGTTCCTCGTCTTTGTTAGAAACTTTCATGCTCATATCCTCCTCTTCAATAACCTTGTTTTCCACAATCTTTGGCACTTACCACCAGAATGCCCAAAATATTAACACAAATTGCACTTACGAGGCTTCCACTCATAATTTACAGTCATAACAAAATTCTATCCTTTAAGGTTAACTGTAATTTCGGCAAGCGTAGGAGAGTTCACATTTATTTCAACACAAACTCGATCATATGACAATCTTCATCTTTCCTTAGTAGTAAGATCTAAAGGTAGATGTTTACCTATGGCATTAGCAACAACAGCTAATCCAGCATCTGTTAATAACTCCATTTGGATCCTACCTAGTTTGATCCATACAGGAACAGAATCGAAAACAAAAGATTCAGGGACAATACCTGGAGTCCATTTGTGGAGGAGCATAGGTTTTCCACCAAGGTGCCACGGTCTGCAAAATAGGATCCACTCAACAGATTTTGGACGTCTGAATTAGAAATATATAAGTACGTCCTTAAGGATCGTAATTGTGGACATTTCAATTTTACCCCATATTTTCTCTATAAGACGATATGTGACTGCATAAGGCATTTTTGCATCAATTAATTGCCCGACTATAGAATTTTCCCACATTCGAACTCCTTAGGCAATATCCTCCTCAAGAGGAACAACAAAAACATTACTCTTAACAACAAGGGTCCAAAAGTGTTGAAATCATGTATTAAGTGCAATAAACCTAGTCTCAAACCAACCTAGAAAGTGTTGAAATCATGTCTAAGTAAATGAAAATTTCCTTTTTTGGTGATTTCTGAGCTTTTCCTCCAGTGGTTTGAGTGCGGGGGCCGTCGGTAACCATCTGAGCTTCTGTAGGCTGAATTATAGTGGTTTTCGACGGCAAGTATGATTTTTGTGTGAGTTTTCTTCTGGGCTGAATTGTCTTCAATATATCTCATCGTCGATGAAGTTAAAACTCCATAAATTTCAATCTATAGAGATAATGAAGATGATTGAATCTAGTAAAGCTTCAGCGATGAAGAAACGAGCATTGACAGAACTTAAATGTGTGCACGTCATGGCTGTCAAAGATCGAAAAGCAGTGGTGGCTAACAGTGACTTAAAAAATTCATCAATGGCTAATCGATCCGAGGTGTATGGTCGGGTAGATGAATCAGGATGGGTGAGTACAAGGAGATTAATGAAGTTATAAGAATAGAAGCACAAGGAGGAGCAATTGTTTGTTTAACTCAAGTAACTAATGACCTGACAGGTCGATTAGATAGGATGGAGGTAGCATTAAGGAATCGTCACCAAGGGAAAGTCTTAAACGAAGTAGTTGAAAATAAAGAGGATGAGGATAATGAAACCCTTTTAGCCGGACAAAATCCAAGAGGGAGGAGAGTGTTAGGCCAAGGTAGAAGAAGAGAAACAAGAGAGGGAAGGGGCATGTTACCAGAAAGAAGGATTGAAAGGAAGTACCAAAATGAAATAAGAGAAGAAAAAGGGATAGGAGAAGTGAAGCTCAAAATTCCTACATTTTACGGGACAACGGATCCGAAGGAATATTTACAATATGAGAGCAAAATTGATCATGTTTTTTATTATTATAATTTTAGTGAAGAAAGGAAAATGAAGCTTGGTGTAGTTGAATTTGTGGATTATGTGAGTGTTTGATGGACATCATTGAAGCTTGAATGGAGAGGGAACTATGAAGAGCCAATTGAAACTTGGGAGGAATTGAAAGTCCTAACATGGAGGAGGTACATTCCTAAGCACAACATTCGAGAACTCAAGCAAAAGCTTTACTCTTTACAACAAGGGTCCAAAAGTGTGGATGACTATTATAAGGAAATGCAAACCCTTATAAATAGAACCAATATTGATGAAGATGAAGAGGATACAATCGCAAAATTCCTAGGAGGAATGAACCAAGAATTGACCAACCAAGTAAATAGACAAACTTACTTTGATATGAAAGAGTTGTTACATCTTGCTGTCAAAATTAAAGGGCAATTAGCTCAGAAAAAGATGCACTTCAAGAGATATGTTTCTTCAAAATCTACTTCTTTTTCTACTACTACTTGGCAAAAGAATTCAAATAGTGAAAAAGTGGACTTCAAACCTAAAGGAAAGATTGAGTTTGAAAAGAAAGATAAGGTTGAGAGCTCGAAGGGTAAAGAAAAATTGGATGGATCGAAGAAGGTTCGAGAAAATAGTCGAGACATAAAATGTTGGAAATGCTAAGGGATTGGACATATTGCTCGTGATTGTCCAAACAAAAGAACCCTGATAATTAAAAATGGTGAAGTTGTCACCGATGAAGAAGAAAGTGAGGAAGATGAGCTAATTAAAGAAAATGAAGAACTAGAAGATGAGAGTAAATTGACACTTGTTACAAGAAGACTTCTTAGTGCTCAAGTTAAGAAAAATGATATTGAAGACCAATGAGATAATCTTTTCCACTCAAGGTGTTTAGTTAATAGGATTCCTTCTAGTCTTGTAATTGACAATGGAAGTTGCACAAATGTTGTTAGTACGTTTCTTATCAAACAATTGCAAATTCCAACTCAACATCATCCTAAGCCTTACAGGCTTCCATGGCTCAATGATAATGGAACAATGATGGTAGTTTCTCAAGCTTTAATTTCTTTCACCTTGGAAAAGTATAAAAATGAGGTCCTATGTGATGTGTTACCTATGCATGTTTGGAGATATTTTGCTTGGGTAATCATGACAATTTGATCGAAAGGTTTTGTATAATGGGTACTTGAATAGGTATTCTTTTACAAAAGATGCAAAAAAATACAACTCTTGTTCCTTTATGTTCGAAAGTTGTATTTTCTGATCAATTAAAGTTAGAGAGAAAAAGGAAAGAATTTGAAGAAAAAGAATTGAGAGGAAAAAAAAAAAGAAGAAGAGGTGAGTGAAAAGTTAGATAAAAATCTACAAGAAAAAAAGATTGGAGTGAAAAGTGAAAAGCAAAATGAAAAAAAGAAGAAAAAAAAAAAGAGGTAAGGTGAGTTGTTTGGAAAAAGTGAATGAAGTGAGGAGGACAATGTTTCCCCAAAAATCAATCTTTGTACTTATGTATAAAGAAGGGTGTTTGGTCTCTAATATTAACAAATTGTCTTTGCCTAGTGTGTTTCAATCTCTTTTACACGAATTTAAAGATATATTTCAAGATGAAGCTCCTAAAGGAATACCACCTATTAGAGGTCCCGGGGTACCATTCCAAATAGACCAGCCTATAGAGGAAATCCAGCTGAGAAAAAAGAAATTCATGGAGAAGAGATATGTACGCGAAATGATATGGATCAAGACATCATAATTGAATCAAATGAAGAAGTTGAAGATCTCAACGCTTGGAAGTTGAAGAGTTATTTTGGCAACCCAAAAGTCATCATTAAATGTTTAGAAATTATGTATATATATGCTTTCATTTATTATGGTAATTGAAAGGTCATAAAATTAAATGTTGTGACCTTTCATTTCATATTTTAATTAGTATATATAGGGTTGTAATTTCCACATTTAAGAAGAAGATTTTGGGATGAATGAAATTTGAAAATTCTAGAATGTAGAATTTTGGTCTTGTGTGTTCTTGTGATAAAATGCACGAATATTTAGAGCATTCAAATGAGGATTGATATATCTTGCTTGTGGAGTGCTTCAAAGATCGAGGATTGATGAGAGTTTCAAAACTTTGTGCAATCCTTGATTTCTTAGATCGTCTAAGCAATCTGTACCTAGCCTTTCTTAGGGGTTGAAATCATATCGGTTTTGGAGTTGTTGGGGTTGTGTTCTTTGAGTCTTGTTGTTTAACATGGTTCTTAGATCATAAGCCCAAGGGTTTCATATCATTTGGTATCAGAGCTTTGACTTTAAATCGGTATATCTTTTCATTATTGAATTGTGTTCTTAATTTATTGATTTCCATTTTTTAGCTATCTCGTTCACATTCTGTCCAGTTTACAAAATCTAAAAAAAAGTATCACTTTCAGTCCTAATTTTACAATTTCGTTGCTTCAATATTTTAGATCTAGGTTTGAGCTACAAAATTATCTTTTTGAAGGTTTTCTAATTCAATTTCCTTCAATGTTAAATGTCGTCATTTTGAAAATCTGTAAGAAAAAATTGTTGTGATTTGAGAGATTTCATGTTGTACTTTGTTGTTCATGGATTCAAGTGCAAAGAAGATGACTACTAGAACCAATACTCGAAAGAGACGCTTCAGATTTAAGGATAAATCTTCTTGAAGAAGAGGAGAATGATATGGATCAAGAAATCATAATTGAATCAAATGAAGAAGTTGAAGAGATGCAATGCTTGGAAGTTGAAGAGTTATTTTGACAACCCAAAATTCATAATATTAAATATTTAATAAACTATATATTTATGTGCTTTCATTTATCATGGTAGTTGAAAGGTCATAAAATTAAATGTTGTGACCTTTCATTTCATATTTTAATTAGTATATATAGGATTGTAATTTCGACATTTAAGAAGAAGATTTTAGGATGAATGAAATCTTAAAATTCTAGAATGTAGAATTTTGGTCTTGTGTGTTCTTGTGATAGAATGCATGAATATTTGGAGCATTCAAGTGAAGATTTATCATCTTGCTTATGGAGTGCTTCGAAGATCGAGGGTTGATGGGAGTTTCAAAACTTTATCGATCCTTGGTTTCTTAGATCATCTAAGTAACTTGAATCTAGCCTTTTTTAAGGGTTGAAATCAAATCAGTTTTGATGTTGTAGGAGTTGTGTTCTTTGAGTCTTGTTGTTTAACATTGTTCTTAGATCCAATACTCAGGGGTTTCTTATCACTATGTGTGGTGTTCAATGACTCTGAGAGGAGTACGCCTTAATCACAAATTGATTGAGTAAGTTAAATCATAGACCTTCATTCACTCTTTCTCGCATACCAAGTTAGTTCGCATACAATTCCATTTTGCATCCATTTACTCCCCTTTACAGATTCTCTAGGCGTACATAGTAGTTTTAATTCTAGCTCTGATTCTTTTATACCTTTGTAATTAATTCTCATAATGCCTAACTAATGAGTAATTCGCTAGAACTAATGTCTATCAACAATTCTTAGTGTTTGATCCTGGATCACCCAAGTAAACCTATTGTTTCGCTTGCACATGGATAAGCAATAGAAAAACTTGTATTCAACGAGGACTTAAGTATTTTGCGATGAAGAGGTACATAGAGAGCATGTCGCATGCTATGATCATGACCCATGACTCATTGGCTAGAATCCAAGCATGCTATACAAAGAGTTACAGTGAGCGCAGTACGTGTGATGACCTGACTTAGTGATGTATTGCATCTGCGTTACACACACATGAAACTATTAAGTTCAAACCCACAACTAGAAACTCAATCATCTAAGAAAATGCCATCCTTTGAAGTCGCAAAGAACATTGGTTAACAACTGTCCAAGCCACAAAAAGGTAAAATTATAATCAAAGAAAATCTTGTGATTAACGAACAAATTTTCTCCTTTAAACGCTCAAATGAGGAGATACCTCATCCAAATATAATGTCAGTTATGGTGACTGACGTGGATACAGGCAAAGACAGGATGGCAGAGCTTGTAAAGAAGGTTAACATCCTCATGAAGGCCATTGAAGAAAGGGATAATGAGATTGCATCTCTTAAGAATCACATCGAGAGTCGGGATGCTTCTGAATCAAGCCATACACAAACTATCAAGAATACTGACAAAGGAAAGACAATTATGCAAGAAAATCAACCACAAAATTAGACCTCAATTGCATTGCTGTCTATTCAGCAGTTGTAAGAGATGATTGCAAACTCCATCAAAACTCAATATGGTGGACCTGCTCAAACTTTCTCTTTATATTCCACGCCATATACGAAGAGGATCATCATCATCTTCATCTTCTTCTAAGTGTCGCAGTTGGGACGATTCATCTTCATCTTTCCTCATGTGTTGCAGCCGAGAGGACACATCTTCATCTTCTCTCATGTGTTGCAGCTGAGAGGATCATCATCTTTATTTTCTCCTATGTGTTGCAGTCGAGAGGATCCATCATCTTCATCTTCTTCCATGTGCTGCAGTGGAAAGGATTCATCATCTTCATCTTCTTTAATGTGTTGCAGCTGGAAGGGTCATCATCTTCATCTTCTTCAATGTGTTGCAGTCGAGGGGATCATCATCTTCATCTTCTTCAATGTATTGTAGCTGAGAGGATCATTATCTTCATCTTCTTCAATATGTTGCAGCCGAGAGGATGATCATCTTCATCTTCTGCGGTGATTTTTTTTCTTCAACATTCTTCCATATTAATAAAGGATGAAAGGTTGCAAATCCTCAAACTTCTCAACAAACCAATAAACTTAGAAGTTGAGATTGAGTTCTAATCTTTTTCTTTGTTTTAACAAAAAATAATAATAACAAATATGGCAATGCCCCTTTTCGAGATTCTTGTTCTATTGAAAATGGATCATATCCTTTTTCAGTCATGTACGTCTTATATTACAAAATAATGCATACAAATGCCTCTCCTAAGGCTTGGGTATATCTCCAAAAAAATTATACCATGCTGATGGAAGTCAATTTAGAACGATCTTCAGCAACGGTTTCAAAACTTCTAAATTGGAATGAATTAACAAAAAACCCAGTTTGGTCTATTGAGCATGCTACTGCCCCAAGAACCAAGCAAGGCAGCACTGCTCAAATAACCGAATATGATGATGGACATGTTGAAGTCCAGTTTCAAGAGGAAGAAACGCATCATCCTCCAATCAGAGAAATCTATAATGGACGATCTAGTGTATCGGAGTTTCGATCAACAGAAAGAGAACATTCGATAACAAGATCGAATTCATTAAAGATGGTTGTTGACTTTGATCATTCCATCCTTGACGTTCAATACGAAAGGCCAGAAGGATCACTGTCTCCAACTCAAACAAATATGGAAAGAAAATTTAGAAGCATTTATAACCAGATAAACACCATATCAATAGAAGATATGGCAATGTATGATCATTATTATGATTAATACATTGATCAATATATCAATCAAAAGGATTGGGAAAATAGACCCAAATTCCTGACAAAAGATGCCTTCATTACTCGAGTCAATGAAAAGGCAAAAGAATTCTCAGTACGAGTAATCAATAAGCTAGTTACTTGGAGAACTCGTACGGGAAAAGAAATTCTTTCAGATTATCCACATGAGGAAGAAGCCTCTTTCCCTCATCCAAAAATGCCAAGTGCTGCGATTGTTTCTTCACCTTACAAAACTATAGATGAAGAAAAGACAAAAACTGTTGGTGTTAGAGAAATAAAAAACATTCAACAGCAACTCAATTACTCCAATAAGGTCTTGACAACTTTATCAAGATCTATCTAAAAAACTAAGCCAACCCAACACGGGAAGGCTATGGTACCATCAAGTCGACCAGGACTACCCAAAGTGGATCCAGACAGACCGGTTATCCAACCAAATTCCCTTAATCTTAAAATAGGGGAATACGATACAGAAGATCTTCTGAAAGAAATAACTCAAAAGTTATCAAATACTTCCATTTCAAAAGAAAAACCAGAATCGTCAAAAGAAAACTCTGGCAATTTTGAAATAGGAAAAATCAACACGATTCAATCTGAATCCCCAAAAATTCTTCCCATTTTCACCAATGAAATGAGGAATCACTACAAAAGACCGTCCCCTCCAAACTTGGGATGGGATGACATTAAACCAGGAGCCCGATCTTTTGATGGAAGGTACATAGAAACCTGGAACATAGATGGATGTTCCGAAGGACAAATGATGATCATCTTCCAAGAAATATTCTTGGCAGTAGTCACCTTTTCCCAAAAGATGAATCAAAAAGAAATAGTGAAAGCCTTAACCTCTGGCTTCACTGGTAACCTACGAAGTTGGTGGCATAACCAACTAACAGAA
>JBBPDI010077463.1:0-14822 GCA_037974545.1 Cucumis variabilis | reverse complement strand
CTACAAAACAAACTAAAGTCTAAATTTGATTTATTTGAATAAAACAAATCTATATCAATTGTTCCTCGAAGATAATAAAGTATATTTTTAATTCTATTCCAATGTCTTTTTGTTGGAGAGAAACTATATCTAGCTAATAAATTTACTAAAAATAAAATATAGGATCTTGCATTATTAGAAAGATACACAAGTGCACCAATTGCACTGAGATATGGAACTTTTTAACCAAGAAGTTCTTCATTATAATCTCGTGGTTAAAATATATCTCTTTTCACATCTAATGAATGAATGCATTGGAATGTCCAAGAGATGTCCATTACCCATATAAAATATTTTCAAAAAATTTCCTGTATAAGTTGACTGATAACAAATATCTCATCTACTGAATACTCAATTTGCAAGCCAATGCAAAATTTTATTCTTCTGAGATCTTTTATAACTCAAATTCTTTCTTAAGATATTTTATTCTCTTTGAAAGCTCTTAAAAATTCAAATTATATTTAAATCATCAACATGTACAGTTATAATGGCAAATTCTGAATATGATTTCTTTATAAAAACACAAGAACATATTGGATTATTTTGATATCTTTCTTTTAACAAATATCCACTCAAACGATTGTACCACAATCGTCCTGATTATTTCAATTCATATAGTAATCTTTGTAGCTTTATTAAGTATAGTTACTCAGAACTTGATTTATATGTTTCAAGTATCTTAAATTCTTCTACGACTTTCATATAAATATCATTATCAATATATCCATATAAATATGTTGTAACTACATCCATACGATTCATGCCTAGATTTTCATACATAGTCAAACCAATTAAAAATCTTAATATGATTGTATTCAACACCGGAGAATGTCTTTTCATAATCAATATCGGGTCTTTATTAAAAACTTTGTGCAACTAGTCTTGCTTTATATCTTGTGATCTCATTATTTTCATTTTGTTTTCTCCTAAAATATCCATTTATATTTCACAGGTTTGACACCTTCTGGTGTTTGGACTACTGGTCTAAAAACTTGACCTTTTTAAAGTGAATTTAATTCTGCCTCAATTACATCTTTTCACAAAGATCAATCTTTTCTCTGTCAATATTCTTCAACAAATTTTTGTTCAGGATCCTCATTTTCAAATATAATATCAAGAGCAACATTATATACAAAAATGTTGTCAACAACTACGTTAGTTCGGTTCCATCTTTTTCTTGTTATGACATAGTTTATGGAAATCTCATTATTATCCTCAGTTGTTTTATCTTCTTCGATATTCTCGTCAGAAGTAAAATTTTGGATTTATTTTAGACATTCATATTTTTAATTGAGTTATTGCTCCCTTTCTTTTTTGAGGAATTCTATCTTTGGAACCTACTAGTCTACCACGTTTCTGGCGTGTTCTAGATTCATTAATGACACTTATTGTATTAAGATATCAATTTTCAATGGGACATTAGTAGTTGGTATATATGACTTAGTTGCTTTTTTTGAATCTACAAATGCATCTCATAACTGATTTGCTATATTTTGCAAATGATTTTTTTTCTTGTGAACTTCAAGTTCAAATTGATCTGTACGTGGATCTAAATGAAACAATAGTGATACATTTTATGTAATTTCTTTTACCAACTTCTAAATTCATCATTTGATGTTGGAAAATTTGTCTCATTAAAATAACAACCAACAGACTGTGTAATACATATATCACCAATAGAGGTTCACGATATATAATAATTGATGTAAAATAAAATCCAACATATATACCTTGCCTTTTTTAGAACACATCTTTGTGAGACCTGTTTTTAATTTGAGTATAAGAAGAAAAAATCTGGTTAAATGTATTGAAAATTTGTGTTTGGATAAGAAGAAGCGTTTTGAAGTAACACTTCACAATAAGAAGTTGGCGTTTGAATTAACCCGCAGAAAGGTTTAAGAGATAAAATCTTTTATGGTTAAGTATAAGTTTTTTTTATTAAGAAGTTAATTCGCAAGGAAATTTGAGAAAAGAAAGATTTGTGGTATGATCTATAAGTCTAAATGCTCACAAGAGAAATAGTCTTCACAAGAAAAGGAGTTATTCGAAAGCTATGTTGAGTGGTTGAAGTTATTTGCAAAATGGAGTTAGGCGAGAAGAAAGGTCTGGTGAAGACAATGTCAAATCTGATTTGATAGAGTTAACATGTAAGATTAAGGATTTAAGCATGACTGAGTTAAATATTAAATTTACACGTGTGTAAAGTTTTAAGTAGAAACTGGCGAATTGAGAATAGTTAGAGCATGACTAAGTTAGTTTAAGAGCTTTATAAATAGTGGACTTGGCCATTAAGTAAGCACAACAGTTTTATTTAAAAAAAAGCTAAAATGTTGTTGTTTTGTTTTGATGAGAAGAAGAAAAACAAAGTATTGTGGTTTGTTTCGCGAGAAGACTCCACGAAAATAAAAGGAAGAGGAGGATCTTTGGTAAAGTGTGGTGAATGTTTTATCTCAAGTGAATTTATGTTGAAAACTTAATTATGATTTCTCTTTACTGATTTGAAAGAAGAATTCAAATGAGAAGTGTTTCAAAATAGATTTCTATGAAAAGTTTATATGTTTTCAAGTATGATTTATAATGTTAAAACTTGATTTGATGATTATGATTTCAATACTATAAATGGTTTTTAAATCATTAGTTGTTTCCTTGAGATGATGCTAACTTTTATGTGCACATAAAGAGTCTAGGCCACCATGGGGTGTACGGACTACATGGTGATAAGAAGCTGACTTATGCATTGAAAGGAGTGTATAAAGCTTAGCGACCTGAGCAACAAAGACGAATCTGTATGTTCTCAGATGATGTTAATACAGTAGTCTAAACGCGAGGTAATGAGACCAAATGTAGAGAACAATTTTGGATCCTTGACAAAAAGAATAATTGACTAATGGGACGTATATTGATATGATTTGCGAGTTGATTTTAATTCTATTGTAAAAATGATTACATGTGTTTTGCCATGTTTTACGAAATAAAGTGTTTATTGATAAACTAGTTTGTGTTGATATTTATGATTTGATGAAAAAGATTTATCAAAGGGCATGGCGAAAAGGATTTCATAAAACATCACTAAGTCTTTTAGACTTATGTTTTAAAATTTTATCTTCTAGGATCTGGCGTTTAGGCCAAGTAAAGGAGAAGGTTGAAGGACTTGCTGTGAGTTGAGAAAGCCACCAGGCATTAAAGAGTTTTGATAAATGTTATTTATTTGGTCAAAATGTTGTAATTGTTTGTTCTTTCCAAACACCTGTTATTAATAAAGTGTACGTTTCGGGTTATGTTACTTATTGCACTTGGCGTTTAAAGTTAACTCTCGTTGCATTTTGAGTTTTGTTTGATAGTTTAAAAGGAGTTGAGAATGAGTTAGGTGATAAGACTAATTGCAAAATTTAAAGCTAAATCACGTCCTATCTGCATTACTTCCTGTGTTTTGGTTGTCTTGTGAATTGGGGTGTGACAATCTTAGTATGTTGTGGTGGAGCAATTAGAACATATATTACACATCCAAAAATTTTTAAATGGAAAATATTTGGCTCATGACCATGTGATAAATTGTAATGGTAAGTACTTGTGATAAGTTGTTGGCCTAATACACACAAGTGGTGCAACATGAAAAGTAGCATATCCCCATACAGATGTAGGAAGCTTAGCTCTTCTAAGCAATAGTCTAGCAATTAATTACAAGTGTTTTATAAATAATTTGCTAAATTATTTTGTGTATGAACATGAGTTACTGGTCAAAATTTATCTCAATTGACATACAATAATAATTGAAAGAATGGAATGCAAATTCCTTTTTTTTTTCTTTTTTCTGAAAAGGTCATTTAAGTACAACTTGGGATGGGAGGATTTGAACATTGGATCTCTTGTCCTCGAAAACATATAAATGTCAGTTAAGCTAAGCTCATGTTGGCATGAGACGTAAATTCACCAGTATTATCAAGACAGATCGACTTAATTGTATAATCAAGAAACTATACTTTTACAAATGTTTTATAAATGATTCTACTCAACAATTATTTAAGAAAGTAATCTTGCAAATGCAATCTTTTGACTTGATAGTAAGCACATGTGTAGCTATCTGTTGGATGCGTCAATTAATTTCATGAAATACATAAATTATCCATTGGGTGGGTTAATAGGTCCATATGTATCACCATGAATTCGTTTTAAAAATATAAGCAATTCAATTCTCACTTTAGCTGGTGATGGTCTAATTTTTAGTTTACCTTGAAAGTAAGCATCACATAATATCCATTAGATTGAAGAATTTTTTGGCTCTTCAGTAGATGCTCATGTAAAATTTCAATAATTCTTCTCATCATTATAGACCCTGGATGACCTAATCGATTATGTCAAATTGTTAATCAAATTGTTGCATATGTTTTAGTTACTTGTTTACGAGTATAATATAATCTAAAAGATAAAGTAGACAACTTTTCCAGTATACATTTTTCATTTGAGACACCAAATAGAATATAAAGATATTTTATCCCTTGTTCTTTCTATCAGTCTCAATATGATAACCATTACAACGTATATCTTTAAAACTCAATAGATTTCTCTTTGATTGACTAGAGAGTAATGCACTATTATAAATTGTGAATTTTGTTCCTCTAGAAAAAATAATACTTGATTTTCCAAATTCTTCAATTAGGCTTGCAGAACCCTGTATTGACTTTTGTTTTCAGTATTGTCATTTTGAAAAAAAATATATTTTTACTTGTAAATATTATGTGTATAGTTGCATTGCATGCCAAACATATATCTCCATTGCTCATTTTTTAGCCATTCAACATAAGAAAACTATCTATGCTTCTTCATTAAATAAAATAATTCCAATAAAGGAAATAAAACTTAGAATAAAAAAATAAGAAATAAAAAAACATTAATTATTATATAATCTCAAAACAAACATTTTTTTTAAATATTCCAATTTTTTCTCCAGAAGATTAAAAAATCCATTACATACAAATTCATCATAATGGATGAGTTAAATATATTATTAACATGATATGTAAAATTTACTTTCACATTTTCCTATTTTTCTTACCGAGCCTTTCTTTTATGATCTTCATTTCATGTGGTTCTTTTGAAATTTGGATGATTATAACAACCACAAAAAATAATTATTTTTCCTTTATTGTGATCACTACTTCAATTACAATTGTTAAATTCAGAACATTAACTTTAGGGAATATGATTGTTTTCATTGGTCAAGATTAATAATTTTTTATCCACCATTATTAAAATTTACAACATTTATTTCAGAAAATGTTGGTTATTTAGTCAACTAGTATTTATGATTTTTCATCCAATAACTTGTTATTTCATTCATCCACAAAAAACCATTAGTTAAGTACATAACATTTTTCAAAATATTTCTCTCAATATTGCTATTGTAGAAACATATCTGAAATGTAGAAAGATCCTTCTCTAGCATATTGATTTAAAATTTTAAAACCTCATGTACATCTATTTATAATGAGCTTTAGGAAGAATAATTGTTTTCTGATGATCATATTTTTAATGGCATCTCGGTATATTTTGATATCAAGCATTCATAATAAATAATAATTACTATTATTATCAAATACGAAATTGTTATTTTGTAATATTATTCAAAGTAACATTATTACAAAATATTATCATTATATTATAAATTTAATATGTATAAGACATGCAAAATAATATTTATTAATTAAAATGAGTAGAAAAAATCCAACATATCTTTAGGACCTATCTTTAGCCAGAGAAATGATAGGAGCTCTTATTGACAATGTGTTTTAAAAGCGAGACACAACAAAAAAGTTAATATCAAGAACATATATATATATATATATATATATATATATAATATAATATAAATAATATAAATAAATAATAATTAAGAAATTAGGAAAATATAAGTTTTTTTGAAAAATTTCACTTTCTCTCCTTTCTGTGGAAGTTTCATCAATGTGTCTTACAAAACCCATAAAATATCGCTATTTATAGGTAATTTGACAAACTTGAAATGGATTACATGACCAATAAAGATTGGTATCTTCAACACATGGCCAAGTTGTTAGAAGTGGTTCCCTATCGATGGTCACTAAGCATAATGAGCATCCATTTTTAATCATGTTTATATTAGTTGATGTTTGATTTTTTTTTTTCTGAAATATTATTTGGTTTCATTAATAGAATTTTAAAATATAACTATTCCATGAATAGATTTTCCAATATATTATATATCTACGAAAACACTCCTAAAACAAAATGAGGGTGAAAATTAAAGGAAAAAAAAGGTATGAGATAAATATTTTAAAAGATGAGAGGAAAAAATGGAGTGAAGTGGATTGAAATTAAAATATTCAAAAATCGAATGATGAGATTTAAATCTCAAAACTAAATCTAGAATGGAAGGGGCAAGGTTGAGTCGAACATAACTCAATTAGGATAAATTACATTTCATCAATTCACTTTCATTTATCGTTGAATTTTAGAAAATATGAAGAGAAACATAAATATGATACTCATACATAATAATATAATATATTCATTCAAATAACTAAATAGAAAACACATGTGATACACTAAATTAAAAATCTATGTATATCAAATTCGGAAGGTGAAATTGCAATATTATTGGATCGATGTAATATTTTGTATTCATTTTAAATGTAATACTGTGTATTCATTTTAAATGTAATAGTCCTTGTAATGCCAACATTGGATTTCTGTCTATTCCATCTTCTATCCTTTCTCTGTTTCCTCTTGTCTCTCAATCCTCTTGTCGCAAGCCAAATCCATCATCTCGCCACTCTTGACTATTGCTAGCTATACCGTCCAGCATTGTTTTAATCTGATTGTAAAAACTTCTTAACATCCCTCTAGTGAACACATCATCAACAGACTGTTGCGTATCCTCAATTAACCCAATAAAATTGTTAGCTTAGAACACATTCAGGGATGTCGTAATGTGGGCATCCTTTCACCATCCTCATGTATCTTCTCCATACGTCTATCAAATTTTCTCTATCTCTTTGTTGGAAGGTTGTCAGGTCCTGCCTTTTCCTAGCATTCTCGATGGGTGGGACGAACTTTTTCATAAGCTTCTCAATCACGTCATCTTAGGTTAAAACCCCTCATTGTTTCAAAGAGCTCGCCCATATCTTCGCCTCATCTTGTAACGTAAATGGAAATAGTGTGAAATGCAACTTATCTCGAGAGATTTTAGGCATAATAAGCGAGTGCAAATAGAGTAAAAATTTTGAATGTGACTGTGAGGATTCTTGCATGGATGTCCTCCAAACTGTCTTGTGTTTTGTATCATATAGAGCATGGCAGGTTTGATCTCAAATCTTATGTTTTCGTGAAACGTTGGATAGGAGATTCCAGGATTGAAATCATATAAGTTTGCTGAGGCATATGATTTAATGGGTCAATCTAAGTCCTGGCTAAGTAGGCATGATTCTGTCGTTCGGTGTTTTGGTTGGCAGGGTTATTTTTGTTGTTTTGGTGCTCCATATTATTTGCTCTATTCAACCTCTACCCTTCTCTTCTGTTTCTCTGAAATGTTAGTTCGATTTTAGGGTCAAGTCTACATGTAGGTTGTTCTCTGAGATTACTTGGTCGTGTACTCTTCGGCTAAAGCATGTGATTCAACTGAAACAGGACTTGTGAACAATATTAGCGCATAATTAAGTTAAAAAAGGGATAACATTAAATTCCTCAACAATTGTGCTAAAAACTTGCATGTTCGCCTGTATGTTATATTTTAAATATGCAATATGATCGTAGATTTAACATAATGGGCTCTGCTTGGTGCCCCGCTCCCTCAAAGTTGGCTCGGTTAGGCTGTTTCATTTAGACTCAAAGTTGTACATTTGCATGATTAATTTTATGCAATAAGTCATTGGATAAATTCATTGTATGCAGAATACTCGCTATGTGCCTCTTTATCACGTATTAGCTAAGTCCTCGTTGAGTATAAGTTTTCCTATTGTTTGTTTAAGTATAAGGGAAACAGTAGGTTTTTCTGGATGATCCAGGGTCGAACACAGGGAATTGATATCAAAGCTTAGTTCTAGAGTCTACTTATCAGCTAGACGTTGTGATAGAAAACACAAATGAGAAGAATGTTAAAAGAATGTAATTACTTATTTATACCTAGAGACTCATGCAAATAGGGATAAATTATGATAAGATGGAGATGTGAACTAACTTGCATACAAGAATAAGTGAAGAAAATCCATGCATTGTGAGATGTTGAAGTAATGTGAAGGCCTTAACGCGACATATTGCTCTTAACTAGATTACGATTAAGAGATGCTCCTCTCGGAGTCATTGAATGCCATACATGGTTACCGATCAGGATCCAAATGACTCATCTTGCGTAAGCACAATATGTCCAGACGTATTCTATTTATAAAACTTATAGATCTTCACATTTAAAGACGACAACCTCTTGGTGCCTAATGTCCACACTTGTTCACCTTTCAGGATACGAATGAGGAAAGTCATCTTACCAAGGTCGAGAAACCTCTTCCTTGCGCGTGTTAGCCAGGTCCTTACTACTTACCCTCTCAGACAGTTCGTGACATACTGGTTTGTGATTATTCTCTTTGAAACAGCAGGATGGAGTTGCCTTTCTTTGTAGTTTTGTTCGGGCACAGTACTATCTAAGTACGCAATTAATTCTATGCAATAAGTCATTGGTCATGACCAATGTATGCGAAGTACTCATTATGTACCTCTTCATCACATAATTACTAAGTCCTCATTGAGTACAGATTTTTCTATTGCTTGCCCAAGTATAAGTGAAGCAATAGATTTATCTAGGTGATCTAGAGTCGAACACGGAGAATTGATATCAAATCATAGTTCTCAAGTCTACTTATCAATCAAAGGTATAAAAGAATTAACTGAATAGAGTATATAAGAATTAGAACTAGCACTAAACCTACCTATCTATGCCTAGAGATTTTATAAAGGAATGGAGAATGATGCAAAATGAAAATGCAAACTAACTTGTGTATAAGAAAAATGTGAAGGAAGGTCTATGCATTATTAGGCGGTTACACAATGTGAGAGGTTGGACGCGATATAACTTGCTTAATCATCTTATGATTAATGCGACCTTCTCTCGAAGTCTTTAAATGCCATACTTGCTCGCCTCTCGGGATCCAAGTGACTAAGTGTGATTACAAGATATATTTAGAAGAATTCACTTATAAACCTTATAGGTTTTCACGATTAAGAACAGTAACCTCTTGGCACCTCATGTCCACACGTCTTCACATTTTTGGATACAAATGCTGGAAGTTATCTCGTAAGGTAGAGTTTATTTCCAAAGTTCTTACGTGTGTTAGCCTTATCCTTGCTACTTGTCCTCTGGGGTAGTTGGTGATATACGTTGGCCAAGCGATGAACATAACTTAGCTAATGTGACAAGAATTATAAGCTAAACTTCTTATCAAGAACTTATCACAAACCTAACTGCCATTAACACCTTGGCAAGTGTAAAGCAAAAAAATGATGGATTGAAAAGGTATAAACATGTAACATATATTAAAGAATATAGGTCTTCGACCATTGTACAATATGAATGATATAAATAGTATACAAACAACACAAAAATGAAAGACAGAAGAATGGGAATGAATACAAGTTAGGGGGAATGGAAAAGCATAACCTAGTTTCACCACTTAAACTTTAAGCTCTCACTTATAGTATGACTGGAGAAGAAGGAAATTACTCTTTATAGCCGACGAAAAGGCTATTCTTTTCTGCCTCTCTCTCTATGCTTTAACTGGTCCATCTCGACGTCTGGCCTTCTTGATCCTTATAGACCTTCTTTAAAGTGTGTGGCTTATTCAAGAGTGCTTTCCTTGGTGAAAAAGGATTTCTTTTATAGACAACTTTTGGCAGGAAAATTTTTGTTCTTTTGAGCATGTCAGCGCCATCCGTCAAAAGTTTTATGTAGTGAGTCACATCATCTCCAACTGTCATTCTTGTCATCTAGCAAATTTCTACTCGCGTTGTGAGGTCTTCTCGCATATTCTTCTCGCAGAAGATTCTGCAATTTGCTAACTTCTTCTTTTGTTCATAGCCCAACATTTAGACACTAAAAATCAGATAAAATAGGTATGATGCTTATGTGAAGTATATTTCTGAATACTTACGTATTTACTAAGCTACGCATTTTGGCCTCGTTATTCTATATAAGAGGTTATAATAATGGGTATGTTTACACGTTATCACATGCATTGACCAAATGATGAATGTAGCTTCATTAACGCGATAAGTGTTATAATTAAAACTTCTTGTTAAAGACTTACTATAAACATAAAGTACAAACGATACATTGACAAATGGAAGTAAATAAGTGATAGATTGAAAATGCTATAGACGTATAGTGTATCAAAGAATATAGGTCTTTAGCTATTTTACAATATGAACAGTTTATATTACATAGAGACTACAAAAATGGTTAGAAAAGAGAATGGAAAGCAATACAAGTCAAGTGAAAAATAGAAGATGGATTCTTCCCTATTCAAATTCTTAAGTTTCACACTTTACAATCATAACAGAGAGAAGAAGAAGAATAGTTCTTTACAAATGGTGGAAAAGCTATTCCTTTCCACCTCTCTCTAGGGTTTGGTCGATCTGTTCAAACGTCTGGCCTCCTTTTGAATGGTGTAAAAGGAGGCTTTTTATAGACACTTTTGGCCAAAAAATTGTTCTTTCAATTGCGTGTACCAAAGTAATCTCTGTAAACAGATTTCATCACTCAAACTACAACTTTTATCTTCTAGCGAACTGCTTCTCGCCTCCTGATATAGCTTTCTCACAGAATCTTTCTCACGAGTTCTCTTGTGATTCGCTGGCTCCTTCTTTTTGTTTACAAGCCTGTGTTAAAGCACTAAAAACACGATGAAACATGCATGAAAGCTTATGCGAGTCATATTTCTCATTAGTTATGCATTTTCAACATAAAATACGTGCTTTGAAACACTTCCTCTACATTTTTGCCTTATTATTATTTAAAAGAGGCTACAATAACTTATATTTCTACAAGTTATAATGCTCTAATTGAGCTACTATTAGGTCACTAAATAGGACTACGCATTAAAAGGTGAACTCATATTCATGTGTTCCTAAATCACTAAAGATATGCATTATCGTGCAAGTTTTCCTCTCTATCGTCCAAGTGTAAGCAAAGAGAGATTTTCTAGTAAGTCCAGAGTCGAATATAGGGAATTTAAGCTCCTAAGTTATTCTATTGTGTGGCTAAATCAAACAGTATAATCTATATAGTAAAACATATGAACAATATATTTTCTATTCAAGCTAATTAAACAGATTAAATGAGGCAAGAAATAGAAATACAGGAAAATGAAAGAAGAAATGTAATACATCGAATAAAATAACTTTAGCCGCTCAGCCATGGAGTACATATTCCAATATAACATGCCTAAGAGTATGATTTCTCATCCTCTTTAGCACTCATTTTTGCCTATTGATGAGAGGGAAGAACTCTCTCTCTCTTTTGTTCCGGGTTCTCACCTAGAAATTTAATGAAAAGGAGGATGGATGATGTAAGATCTTACTCTCCAACTAAATTTTTGCACCTTTTGTTCTAAAGTGAAAGGCTTCATTTATATCCGAGATTTGATGTTGAGAGGAGGCCATGCACCATTAGTGCTTCTAAAAAGCGGCATCAAAGCTGCACAGACTGTCTTTTTGTCCTTTTTCCAACTTTTGTGCCAAACCAAATTTATTTGCTAGTGTCCTAAACGCCTAACTTGCTTCTTTGTTCTTGCATCAGTTGAATACGTCTTCTTACGTAGAAATTATTTTGCCAAGCTTCACTTCTTTTGTCGAAAATCCTACGATAAGAGCACAAAAAAGCAGTAAAAAAGGGATAAGGCTCTTTCATGTCATGTAATTTGTAAGTTAATCAAATTGCCTACTTTTTCCCTTGGTTTCTTATATTTTTATGCTTTTAGATTTCATTATTTTACATAAAATGCTACAATAACTTATTTTTCTACAAGTTATCAATGGTGTTATATAAATGTGCAAGAGTCTAACACATTAATGCGATATAGAAACTACGGCACCTCAAGAAAGGCCAAGACGAGTTAGGCAAGTGACAACGGATGTTCCAGTTATTGGGAGTGCCAATAGATCACAAGCGTCAGACAAGGTGTATAGTAACCTACATTTTTCTATGGGAAGGAGGATTAAGGAAAACATGTCCAATCACCCTCTCAGGAACTAGAAAAAAGGTTAAGTATTGAAAGGCTAAAGCACTGGAAGTAGCGACCTTTATACGCATCACTAATCTGGCTGACGCAGGGAAGTGAATGAGTCTAAAAGAAATTTTTTTGGGGTAATGGATGGTTTCGAAGAGACAAAAGTGAAATTAGCAACTTTCCTGTTACAAGATGGCACATAAGATTGGTGGATCCTCCAAGCGACTAGAACCGGTGGAGAAGGCCTCATCGCATGAGAAGAATTAAAAATGCCTTCAAGAATATGTTCTATACTCGTTCTTTCTGTGACACAAGGGGAAATGAATTTATGAGTTTGGTGCAAGGTGACATAACCGTTGTGAAATATGAAAAATGATTTACTGATTGGCTAAGTATGCTTTAGCCTTTTAATTGATGAGGCGAACAAATGTAAGTGATTTGAAAAAGGTTTACGGACTAAAATTAGAGCACCAGTCACAACCAATATGAATTTGTTTGATTTTTTTCCAACTAGTTGAAGTGACCTTGAGGGTTGAAAGATGCATGGATGATGACAAGAAAAACAAAACCCCAAAAAAGGACCCCTGCGATCAAAGCTTTGGCGACATTAGAAGTGATAAACGACACAATGAGAATAGACGTTAAACACCTAACGTTCAACAACGTGGAAATTTCAAAACTCATTCTCATAATCCCTTCGATCCCAGAATTCACTATGGAGTGAGATTCTAAAGGAAAAATCGAGACCAAGGAAAAGGAAGCACCTTAGTGGGTATCGAGAATGAACCTCAGCAAGGACTGACAAAGAGGTATAATCCAAATTTTAAAGAAAGGAGTAACTTTCCAAGGAATTATTTCAATTGCGGACAACTCAGACACTTTGACAAACTGTGTCACAATCAGTCAACCAACCTTACAGCCAAAACAAAATTGAAGCTGGACCTAATGGAGTCAGAGGCTTAAGAGACCTGAGTCACAATGGAAGGTTTACGCCATGACCCAGAGTAAGGCTAAAGATAATCCTCGCATAATCACAAGATCATTAAGGATTTGTAACTCCCCTACTCTTGTTTTGTTCTGACTCTGGAGCTACATATTTTTTTATTTCTTTATCACCTGTTAAGATCTTGAACCAGAAGATAGAACCTCTACTAAATGAAATGTTGATAAGTACGCCTTAAGGCGAGGTATTTGTAGTTGAATCAGTATGTAAGGATTGTGAAATAAAGTTTGGAAATATCACATTAAAGGTTGACTTGATTTTGTTTGAAATTGATGGATTGAATGTAATCTTGTGGATGGATTTTCTTACCACGTACCATGCGATATTGGACTGCTTCAATAACTATTGCCAATTGAACAAAGTGACAATAAAGAATAAGTACCCTTGGCTCGAATTGACGACCTCTTCCACCAGTTAAAAGGAGCTTCATTATTTTCCAAGATAAATTTGCATTTGGGATAGCATCAATTAAGGATTAAGGAGTCAGATGTGCTTAAAAAAGCCTTCAAAACGTATTATGGACATTATGAGTTCTTGGTAATGCCCTTTGGATTAACCAATGCCCCAGCAGCTTGCATGGATCTAATGAACAAGGTGTTTCATCAATAGTTATATCAGTTTGTCATTGTTTTCATTGATGAAATTTTGGCTTACTCTTTAAATGCTAGTAAACACACAAAACATTTAAGAATTGTATTATAGACCCTTGTAAAAAGAAAAGCTATTCACAAAATTCAGTAAGTGTGAGTTCTGGTTGAATCAGAAGGATTGAAGGTGGACTCACAAAAGGTGGAAGCAATTGAAACTTAGAAGTGCCTCAAAACTGTTTATGAAGTAAGAAGTTTTCTTGGCATGGCGGGTTACTATAGCTGACCCATAGAAGGATTCTTTAAATTAGGCCTTTCTTTGACAACACTTACCAAGAAGGCAACAGAATTTAAATGGTCGCATGACTGCGAGAGAAGCTTGCAAGAATTACAATGCAAACTTACTTCTATACCCATCCTCGTATTACATACACCTAGAAAAGAATATGAAGTCTTTTGTGACGCATCTCATCAAGGCTTAGGATGCATTTTGATGCAAGAAGGAAGGGTAATTGCCTTCGCATCTCGACAGCTAAAAATGCATGAATACAACTACCCAACGCATGATTTGGAGACATTACCTCTTTGAGAAAAAACCTAACACATTCATTGACCACAAGAGTCTAAAGTATATTTTTGATCAGAAAGAGTTAAACTTGAGACAAAGACGATGGATGCAATTGATTAAAATGATGATTGTACTATCGCTAACCATTCTGAGAAGGTTAATATTGTAGCGACGCGTTAAGCACGAAGAGTTTTCCTAAGGAGAACCAAGGAAAAATAGCTTTGCTAAGAGAACTAAAGATAGAAGGGGTGGCTTTGAATTAAGGGTCAGTGGAAAATCTAAGTGCACGATTTCAAGTCAGACCTGTTGGGATTTATGTCTTAAAACTCGTAGATTGTAAATATAATCCATTGACCGTTATTAATAAAGTGTTATTATTG
>JBBPDI010077438.1:0-14826 GCA_037974545.1 Cucumis variabilis | reverse complement strand
TGATAGAATGGCTCTCAAACTTGACTCTTTAGACTGTGGGGACAACAAGGCTACTGATGAGGTTATTATTAGCATAGGATATTTGTAACGCTCGAGATTAGGAGGGAGACATGAATGAACCGGTATTACCTCTGAATGAGAGGGATCCTAACAACATAAAAGTAATGTTAAGAAAGACTTAATAGAATTAAAAGTTAATACATGTACCAACAAGGTGTACCTTCCTTTTTCGATAGTTTGATCATAGAAGCTCCAAAGTTAAGCGTGCTTAGCTTGGAGCTATTCTATTTTGGATGACCCCCTAGGAATATTCCTAGGATGCATGTGAGTGAGGACAAAACATGCTAAAAGGACTCATGTTGGTTTGTGGGGAGAACTTTCACTCCAATAAGCCTTTAAGGATAGTAAGGGTGATGTTATCAGATCGTAGGGGATGCAGGGGAATGTTGGAGATCCGAATTCCAAATCTTGGTTTGAATCTTGGGCCTAGAGCGTTACAATATCGAAGCTTTGTTAGTTGAAGAGGAGCAATATTGGAAAACTAGGTCCAATAAAGAGTGGTTTACATGGGGTGATAGGAACACCAAATGGTTTCATTCTCAAAGTAACCAATGAGCTAAAGAGAAACAAAATTGAATGAATTTTTTAAAGTGGTTGGATAATGATGAAGAGATTGAGCTTGAAGCTATCAATTATTTTTCTACTTTATTTGCCATTGGACATTGATAAAGTTTTAAAAGGAATCGAGGTGAAAGTTTCATCATAACCAGATGCTTGAAGCAAGTTTTACTAAGAATCATATTGAAAGAGATTTGAAAGATATGAATCCCATAACATGTCAGGTCCTAACAATGCTCACACTCTATTTTTACAACATTATTGGAATATTATGGGTAAGGATATAATGCATGTGTGCTTGAGCATTCTTAATACAGGTAAGAGTTCGGAGGATCTTAATTGTTCATATATTGTGCTTATTAAAATGGTGAAAGAGCCAAAGAATATAGTTGATTTTTGACAACTAAGTCTGTACAATGTTGTTCATAAAATGATCTCAAAGGCCCTATAAAATGAGCTGAAAAAGGTCATAAACTGTATTTTAACAAATGGGTTAATCCAAAAGCACATTATGAGGGAGGAATTCAAGAATAATTTCTTTGGGCTTAAAATCAACCAGTTTTGTCCCTCTATATATCACATCTTTTTTACTGATGATAGCTTGATTCTTGAAAGTCTTTAATTTGGAGAAGGATTGTCAAATTATTAAAAAGATTCTAGTGGATTGGGAGATGGCCTCGAGTCAAACTGTTAACCTTATTAAGTCAGTTGTGGTTTTTAGTAAAAATGTGAGAGAGGAGGTGGCTAGCAAGAGTGAGTTGTCCTTGGGGGTTTTGGTTTTGAAGTCCTTGGGAGAGTATCTTGGGATGTTATCCTTTGTTGGAAAAAAGAAAACAAAATAATTTTGAAAGCTCAAAGAAGAAGCGTGGAATGCTTTGCAGGGTTAGAAATAAAGGAAATTTTTTCTCAACTGAAGAGAAAGAGATAATGATCAAGTCGGTAGCTCAAGCAATTCCTACATGTACTAGGACTCCTAATTTCATTTACAAGGAACAAAATTGTTGTTGTGTCAATTTTGGTGAGGTTCAAGCATAGGGAAAGAAGAAGAATCATTAGATTAATTGAAAAAGATGTGCAAGAGAAAAGAAGGGGGCAGATTGGTACTTAGAGATTTCTCTCTAATTAACCAAGCCATGTGTTGCTAAGCAATATTGGCTCCTATGCAGAAACAAAGATAGTCTATTATATAAAGTCCTTAAAGGGGGATATTTCTGCAAGGGATTTTGTAACGCCCCAACTTTCCTACTAAGTTGAAGTCATTACCATTAGAATAAATATAGACTTTTTATTTTTTTAAATACAAGAAAATACTAAGATTTAAAGAAAATCTTTTAAATATTCATTTAAATTAAATAGTAAAGTATGTAAAGAAGGAGTAAAATAAATTAATAAATAAATAAAATAATTAATTAAAATACTAATTTTGACCCATAAAAATAGAAGAAATATTATAAAAAAAAATAAACATGAATTCTTACATAAATTTCTGAAAACTTATTACTGAAAACATAATTGTGGAATAAAACTTAAGCTACCCCCTATGGCTATTCACGGTCACTTCTAGTCATTCGCCAGCTTTCCTTTTCCTCTATCTTTACCTGAAAAATTAGACATTTAAAAGAATAAGTATAAATTTATACTCAATAAGGGACTCACCATTACACCTACTATGTGTCTGTTAGTTTTTCGTCAGAGTCCTGTAAGTACCTTCTAACTATTGTGCTCCTGAAAGCACGCTATCTAGTGATCTCCTAGGGACACATCTGGGCTCTTGGTGACGCCAAAAGGAACACCTTCAAGGAGAGTCGGGCTGTAAGTGATCAGTCGAATCACATATAAAACTGGTCACACAGGCATATATAGGTGGTGATCCCAAGGGACACCCATAAGGTACGACTCTAACAGTAAATTTAATAGAACACCATAGCCTATGTACATATACCATATCATGAATCATAGCTCAATCACACATAATTCAATCACCGCACATCAAATCATATCATGTCTCATTCAATAAGTAGCTTGGTCAAAATGTATTTAGTCATACATATCTTTGTCATACATATGGTCACCTCTAACAATCATATTACGCATGGTAATACTTTACTGTAAGAACACACACGTACCTTTCAATATGGGGTCTAATGGGAAAATCTCTTACCTGAAGATTTACTAAATTAATAACACCTTGGTTGATAGTCAAACCCTCCCAATACTTTGTCCTAACATAAGATTAAAATTAATAATTTAGTTAACTATCAACCTACTGTTTAATTTGGCAACCAAACTTAACCAATCTTACCCCAAGATTAAGATTGAATCCAACACAACCTTGAGGGGGAAAAATGTACTGCTAAAGTCCTCAAACAAATTGGTAAATCAACCTTCAAGGTAACAATTAATTCAACTTAAAAAAAATTCTGAATTTATCTCAAACCAAAACTTAATATTTGATGGGTATACCTAAACCTACCAACAATAAGAAATCTGCTCAACTTGGCTGACTGCAAGGAAGTGGCTTGGAAACGGCTCAAGAAAGAGGGGTCAGCTCGGAGGAAGAACGCTACTCACACGACTCAGGGAAGAAGGTTTGGCTCGGGTTGGTAAAAAGTTACATGCACAAATAGAGGGTGTCAACGGCTTGGATGGCAACACGTGGCTCACCCGGAGAGACGTGTCTGGACTTGAAGCTGCTGGAGAAGTAATGCAGATGATCGGCTGATTTTTTCTTTAAAGCCTCTTTCGAGAGGAGTTTATCAATTATTTGTAGAAGTATCATTTGGAATAGGAATCTCTTCGAATTAGTTGACATATGGAGAGTAAGAAAATGGTAGAAAAATCATCATCGATGAAGACAATTGGATCTCTTAAGAAGGGTTGGGCATATCGATTCGTGTGTGCCTGATGATCTTAAGGGGAGGAGAGTTTTGTGCCTTATCCATATTGATGTATGGGTGTTAGAATGAAGGGATGTTATGTCGGTGCTTTGTGGAATTGGTTGTGATCTCTATCCCTAATATTTTCCTTCGTTGCATAATTATAAAGATGAAATTTTCTAGTGCCCGAACTCGAAAGGATTTTTTTGGTGAAGAGTGCTTATCATCTTGCTTCTAAATCAAGTGAAATCAAAGTGGCTTTGTCGTCCAATGAAAATTTTCAAAGGGGGAGTTGGAAGGTGTTTTATAGTAATAAGACACTTCCTAAAGCTAAAATCTGTGTGGAGATTGTTAAAAGCATAATTGTAGGCATAATCCCTTCTAAGTTAAATTTATGGAAGAGTGGAATTACTAATGAGTCGACTCTTTTTGTTATTTTGGTAGGAACTTTGAGGAGTCTACTATGGATGTTATGTGGAATTGTAAATTTTTTAAGAAGATTTGCTCTTTATTTTTTTCATACTTATGTCCACCTTCTTTTATTTGCAGTGACAAGGGAAACCCTCTATTTCTATGAGATTGGATGATGGTGGAAAACTTAACCTCGCAGAAGATTGAGAAGGTCATTATCATTTGGTGTGGAATTCAGTTGAGTAGAAACCAATGAACTGTAAATGAGTAAAAAAGTATCCCACCTTTGAGCATCTGTATGGAGCAAGCATGCAACATTATTAGAAAAGTGCTCTTTGAATTTTCTAATTCTTGCTCTTCCATATTGCAACTTTTAGTAAAAAGCTGATCGATTCACGCTTCTTAGGAGCCTCCTAGCCTTGGATGTAAATAAAATGTGGATGCTTCCTAATGTGTGAAAAGTGGGTGGGGCGACATTGGTTGAATCGTGACCCTTTTGATTCTATGATTGGGGTGGGCATGCAAAAATTTATCAAACATTGAAAAGTCAAGGTCTTTGAAAAGAAAGCTATAGAGACTAGTTTGGAATCTTTAATTGCATATTTTTAGTATAAACGCAACTAACAAAGAGAATTTCAGATGGAAAGATGAAGAAGAAATGAACTGATACAAATTATTTTCTGATGATGTATTAATCAAAGGATCTTTTCTCTATATAATAGGAAGAGGCTCAAGAAATTGTTTTGAAAAAAAAAACTAATTAACAAATAAACTGTATAATAAGAAAGACAATTTTACATATTATAACAGTTCAATGACCTGCCTTAATATCCTCTCTCAAGTCAATTTTTGCAACATTAACAACACATAACTTTGTTCAAAGAGGGACGAATGAATGTGTAAGTTCCGTACTTAATTTAAAGGAGTAATTTTGACCAAGTGTTTAAAGAAAAGGCATTTTGAGAAGTCTACGCGATAAGAAGTTGATAATTAAGGTAGTTCGCAAGATAGGTTAAGCAACAAGACTTTTGAATACTAAGTCTTACTATGCGATTTAGGTTCTTCACAAAATGAAAGTTTAGGCGAGAAGAGAAGTAAGGAAACTTCTAAAAAATTTCTTAAGTGTACTTAATGGGATACGTGAAGAGGTTTAAATTAAGCATGATTAAGTTAAACCTTAAGCTTTCACATGTACCGCTATAAGTAGGAGTTGGCGTAATACCAAGAGATTAAAGATGTGTGAGGTCTTGATTCGAAAAAAGAGCCCTTGTCAAAGAGTGCGAGATTCTTTACGAGAAAAGGGACATGAAAAGAGGAAAGATGAATAAGATGGGCTCAAGTTGTCCTGTCATGGGGAAGTGAGTGATGCAATGAGAATGGTTAAGCCTAGAAAAGGCATTATGCAAAGAAGGATGTGTTTGAATAAATTGCGTTAAAGATGGGCATTGCGAGAAGAAGCAGTTATGCCCGAGGAAGCTTGGCAAAAAAAGGGTGTCCTATTGACAAGACTAAATGACCCTCTGAAGAAAAATAAATGTTTGTGACTTCTTGAGAAGATAAGGAGAGTTAGGTAGATTAAAGAATTTGACTTTCCAAGAAGATAAGGTTGATGTCTCAAGGAAGCGTCCAACCGCCACTTTCATATTAGCCTACGTGTCAATTGTGGGTTGGTTGCATGGTATGGCGAATTGATAAGACGACACTTGTGAAACATGGAGTTGACCTAGAAGGTAGAAGGTTGCTATAAATAGGTTGGAGAATTTATGAAGAAGAAGTTCGAACCAGTGTTAAAAATCCTAAAAAACATATCTCGAATAAGCTTCGAATGTTGAGAGGTTGGCCGTAGGAGCCTTTAGGAAAAAGGAGATACCTCAAAGCGTAAGAGGTGGAGCTTAAACCAAGAGTTCTGTGAGTGACTTTTGTGTAAATGATTTTCAATGCTTAAAGGATGTTTTGTGTGGGTGTTTTCTCACCGAATGAATGCTTTAATCTTGTGATTATAAAGATGATTACATGTATGAAAGTTTTGTTTGAAAGCATACCTTCTGGATGTATAGCTATGTATATTCTGTCGAGTGTATTCTTATATGTTATGGTTTTATTGATACCATTGTTGTGCTAATTACAAGAGAAAATTGAATGATTTCTATGTGATGATCGTGATGCTTGTGTGTAAGCAAACCATTGACCTTATTCCTGATTGTCGTGCTATTATTATATGGTGAGCACATAATATATGTCAGTGTCGTGTTGACGTCTGGCATAAATAGAAATGAATCTAAAAAATTCTCGAGTGTTGTGGATGGAGTGAACATCACAGTAGCCTGAATGCAAGATGCTGGTGAGAGTGAATCCCAGTAGTCTTGGCAAAGGGAGGATTCATGAACAGAGATGAAAGGAATAAGAGAGCTAATGTGTGACTTCTGTGATGTTTGAAAAGAAGTACTGAAAGCTTGTGTTTATAAACTAGAAAGTGTCTTAAGTGACTTCTTTGTATTTCCCAAAAAGGTATTTCTCAAACTCTCACTCACTAAGCCTTTGACTTACGTTTTAAGTTTTCCCTTCCTCAGGTTGTTAGGCATTAAGGCCATGCGAAAACAACACCGCGGTTAGTCTTGTGCAGAGTTATTTTATAGCCAAGTTAGAGAGGAAAAGTAGAGTTATTTTATGCGAAAACAACACTGCGTAGCCAAGTTAGAGAGGAAAAGTAGAGTTATTTTATAGTCTTGTGCAGCACGTTAGTCGTGTCATCTTATCTTGCGTCTAAATAGCTGATTGGTAAGCGGATCACTCCTTAATGTGGAAGATTCAGTTTCGAGGGAAGGCGAAAACAACACCGCGGTTGGTAAGATCTAGCCAAGGAGTTGGTAAGAGTGCCAAAAGACTAAGTCAAGGAAAGGAAGCCCTAAGCATTGTCTTTGGGATGGGCCGTTGGACATCCAAGGTAATGGAAGAACTGGAGCCTTCACACCTCAAGGTACCCAATCTTAAGGAGCAGCATTTGGTGGCGAGAAAGGCCTCAGGTGCATTGTTACACGATGAGGTGAGCAAGCCAGGCGTCATAGTCGAAAAAGCTGTGATATGCAATGAGGTCCTAACTTTATGATAGGTCTCGTTGTTAGGAGAATTCTAATCTTCATTCATGTAAAAGTGTTAAGCTAATAAAGAGAAGTTTTGTATTCATTCTGCTGTATTATCTTTGTCTTTCACGTAAATGGATATAAGTAAAAGAGAATGCACTATCAAGGATATATTAGTAAAAGTTTTAAATTGTTGTGTTTTCGCTTCCTTATGTAAATAAAAGTAAGACGTTTAAGCTGTGTGAAAAGAGATAATTTGTTTCGCTTACTAGACGGTTAACGCGTTACCTCACGAGAAGTACACGATAAGGGTTTAGGCGGCACGCCTCCATTGGGTTGCAAGAAGCGACCTTTGGGACAGGGCGTGATAGGATGACTAAGATTTTTAGGACTTATATAAATAAGGGATCAAGTTAGATTATTTAGAATTGGTACTCTGAAATCTGAAGAGAAAAATTAAAGAGTTGAAGTGCTACCAAAATAACTACAAGAGAAAATGAAGAGGAGAAGCATTTGGATTTTGGATTTCTAAGTTGTGTGAGTGTTTTCTTTAAAAGTATTACATATGTTTGAAAGGTTTTCATTAAATACTTTACTGATTGAATAATGATTTCAATTCAAATGTTTCTAAAGAGATTTATTTGAAAAGCTTATGTTATGTTTTAAAGCATGTTTTAAATGATGCAAATGATTGTGAAATGGTGACAAAGCCATCGGTCTTCTTCTTGTTATTGAGCTAATTGTTATATGCACATAAATGGTAAAGACAACCATGTGTAAAAGATATGCATGGTGAAATGAGGCAGGACAATGTATAAAAGATGGGCATTGGGTCTCGGCCTGAGCAACAAGGAATGGATTAGAATATTCTCAGATGCTAATGATGAAAAGGCCATCTCAGTAGTCTAAATGTGGGATGATGAGTCTTTGCGTAGAGAATGATTTAGGTCCTTGACGAATGGAATGACTTGACTAATGTGTGGTTATGTGAAAAGTATATTTGAGTGATTTGAAATGTTATGTTAAAGTGATTTGATGTGAAAAATAATATTTACGAAAGATATTTTGCAAAAATAATTTCTTAAAACCTCACTAAGTCTTTTAACTTATGTTTTTAAGTTTTCATTTTTAGGTTCAAGGCATTAAGGCCAAGTAGGTAAGGATTAAGAAGCTGCTACACGAGAGAAGAGCTGCCAAGTATTTTAGTTAATTTTTCAATTTTGGTTAAGTGTTGTAATTGATTGTAGAACTCATAATTTAATCAATAAAAGTTTAAGCTTTAGTTACATCTCTTGTGTTAAGTTCTTTTATCGCCTAATGTATGAGTATAGTTTGAGTTAAGGAAAAAAAGCTAGGCGATTAAGCAAAGCTTAAGGACCTAAAGTCGAGTGTATGGACATGTGACTCAGTGAATTATGCCATTGGCTTTTAGAATAGGAGTGCGTGAACAATATTCACCTCCTTCATCAGTTTATAGAGATTTGATTTTGGTATTGAGTTGGTTTTCAACTTGGTTTTTGAATTCTAAAAAGGCTTTTATGGCTTCTAATTTGGATTGGAAGAAGTAGATCCAAGTATGACGAGAAAACATGTCTACAAAGGTGATACAGTAGTGAAATCCATTTCTAGATGTGGTATGTGATACCATATAAATGCAACTAACAGAGAGAGAATTTAAAAAGGGAAGATGAAGAAGAAAGGAAATGATACAAATGGTTTTCTATGATGTATTAATCAAAGGAGCTTTCCTTTATATAATAGGAAGAGAATCAAGAAACTGTTTTGACGGAAAATCCAATTAACAAATAAGTTGTATAACAAGAAAGACAGTTTTACATATTATAAAAGTTCAATGGGTTGCCTTAATAACAATCGTCAATGCCTTCCTTGTTGACTATGGAGTTTGATTTTGCTAAAGTTACTGTTACTTTTGTTGGATCTAGATTGTGGTCTTTCAAAAATTGAATGTTATGAACAATGTATTATCTTTGGCTAACTCTTTGGAGTTTCTTTTTGTCTGTTACTCTAAAAGCCCAAGGATGTATAATAAGGCTAAGAATGCGCTACCGAAATTATTGTCTGCTTTTTCTTTGTTTTCTTTTATGGATTCTTAGTTATGTGCCTTCCTTTGCCTTGAAAGAGTGTGATGTCACGTGCTTATTCTTTCAACCTAACCAACGTACAACACAAAGTTGTGGAGAAGCACCAATGTAAGCACCAACACAAACATCATCACAAGTATGTCATATACCTTTGAGGCATCCATCATCAACTTTCCTTCTTTAATCCAATGTCCAAGGAATTCCACTTCTTGCTGTGAAAATGAACACTTTTCCAGCTTTATGTATAATTCGTTGTCACAGCGTACTTGGAATACCTGCCTCAAATGTAGAACATGCTCTTCTAATGTCCGACTATATACAATAATATCATCCAAGTATATTACCACAAACTGGTCTAAGAATAGTTATAAAAGTTTGTTCATTAGAGTGCAAAATGTGATTGGTGCATTGGTTAAGCCAAAGGGCATCACTAGAAATTCATAGGCACCATACCTGATTATACATGTTATCTTCGGTTCATCCTCTTCTTTGATTCTTACTTGGTAATACCCTAATCTTAAGTCAATCTTACTAAACCAACGAGCATCACCAAGTTGATCAAAGAAATTGGCAATTAAGGGTATGGGATACCTGTTTTTTATGGTAACCTTGTTGAGAGCTCTGTAAACGATGAAAAGTCTCAACGATCCATCCTTCTTTTTCTAAAAGAGCATCGGGGCAACATAAAAGGATTTGTATGGCTGTATGTAGCCTACATCGAGAAGCTCTTTCAGTTGTCTCTTTAGGTTCTAAAGTTCTGGTAGGGCCATCTAATAGGGAGCCATAGTAGGTGGCTTGGCACTTGGTTCTAACTTGATCTCGTTATCTACTTTCCTTCTTAAGGGAAGTTCTTCCATAGCTCTGCGGGCATTATGTCCTTGTAATCATCAAGGACGTTTTGTACTCTTTCTAGGATCGTGAGCTTGGTGGGACTTGTCTCCTCTGATTGCACCTGTTTAAGGGTTACCGCATAGCACTTACTCTTAGAGGCTCCTCTTTTGAACTGCATAACTGTTAGCATGGTCACGAGTTTCCCTCTTTTTTAATGGAATGGTTTTTATTTCTCTATCCATTATGGTGAGCGTGCATCCGATGGCATCGACGATGGCTATTACTTGGTTGAAGAAGCCCAAGCCAAGGACTATTTAAAAGTCATCCATAGTCAACTGTCAAGTCTAGCTTCCCTTGTCATTCGCCAATCTTTAATGGCACGTTCTTGGCTACGCCTTTGATGGTCTATGCTTTAGAGTTTACTGCCTTGACAGTTCCATCCTCTTTGTCAAGCTTGAGGCCTAGTCTCTTAGCCTCTTACACATCCATAAAATTAGGGATCTCAAGAAAAATAGCAAATTATGAGTTTTACTATGGATAAATAGCAAAAATAAATTTAAATTGTTAGAATAGAAAACCATAAAAATTAGAAAAATAAATAAATGAAACAATCTCTCAAATGCTCATAGTACAATTATTCACCTAAACCTCAAATACACAGTAATTGAAATAACATATGCTACATAAAAATTCCCCTAAAAGCATAAACATTAGAAAAGTTGCCATTAATGCAAAGCTCCACCTTATGACTGCAAAATTTAAAATCTATTTAAAGATCTAAGATGCAATTCATTTAAAATAGATAATTGCAAAATTGAGACACATTCAATCTAAAAGTTTGGTTCTACACCTATGGAACAACCATAGCCAAAAGCTTCAAGTTGAAAAGGCAAGTATTGTTGATATTATAATAAAGATGAAATCATGAAATTATACCATAGAATTCAATACTTATATACATCTTAGCAAGATACACATTGGTGAGTTCGTCCACTCAAATCGGTGAGTTCTTCATACATTCGAGATTCATTTGAGCTCCTCTTGTTTGCAAGAAAAAAAATTCTCTCACTATGTTTGTCTCTTGTCAACTGCCCCTCTCTCAATTCCTTCCTTTCTTTTCTCTAATAAAACCTAAAAGAAGAAGATTCGAATAATTACAAAAATGCCATTGATTCATAATTAAATCCTAAAATATAAATTCAAATTGTTATTAAAAATATATATTATGTATTATTTAATAAATTGTTTAAAATATAGTAAATTTAAAAATCTTGTATATATATTATTATAGGGGAGGTTGTTGCAATCTTGTCTAGCAACAACCTATAGCAAATTATATCACTGATAGTCATTGATATGTTATAGTGATAGAAGACTATCAGTGATAGAATCCAAAAATTTGCTATAGCTTGAAATATTTTAATTTATTTTGCTATTTTTAAAAATGCCCCTTAAAATAACTATGTATTATCAAATATATGTTTTTTAAATAATTTGAAATATAAATCATACAAAAATACTGAATTAGTGATTGCCATTATTTTAGGGATTAGATTTCATAATATTTGAATTCAAAAACTATGAAATCTAATGAAGGAGAAACTGTTGAAAATCTTTTAGCAATTTTTTAGTAGAAATATTTATTCAACATAAGTTTTATGAATTAAATAAATAAATGTTAATTAATTTGATTTAAATACTAAAAATAAATTTTTTTATGGATTATAGGCATATATTTAGGAGATATTGGGAAAATATTCTCAATCCTGAAATATCATAAATTAGTTAGTTCCTCCTTCCTTTCGACAACCCTCTTTGTGCTTGCCATGCTTGCCTCATTGTTTACTCGAATCAGACTTCTTTTCCTTAGATTCAGAAGAATAATCAATAAGTATGTCTGCCACAACAATGGCATCATCTAAGGTCTGTACATTGCGATGGTCTAATTCTACCTTGGCCCAATCTTTTAGTCCATCTTTAAATTGGAATAGGGCTTTCTTTTCAAGCAAGTCATCTATATCAAACATAAGAATGGTAAACTCCTTAACATAGTCAAGAATATAAGTTGAGCAACATTCCTTAAGAATGTTTGGGCATTATTTATCTTGACCTCATCATCTTGTACTCCAAGGGTACTAAAGTAGCGACCAAGGCCAAAGCGAAAGTTTTTAACTCTAGTGGTATTCCCTGAACCATTATAGGTATCGGGCTTGGACACCTTAATATTACAAGTGCCTTGCACAAAGGCTTTCGTGTTGGTGGAGGGACTATCACCAGCAAGATGCTTGAAACAACATTCAACATAAAGAGCTTCTACTTTGGTATCAGAGAGATTGATTTAGAATGGAGTTCCCCTAATCACCTTGAACAAATGCTTTAAAAGTGGTCACAGTGGATGCCAACTCCTTCAACTCTCTTCGAAATGTCCTCCCAAGATCTTCTACAAGCTCCTTGGCATCGATTGTGATCTTGACATTCTCTTGCACCAACTCATCAAAGTTATCACTTAGCCTACTAATCGTAAGTTGAACATCTTCCAAGTCTTGCTCAAGGTTGGTAAATCGAGTGTGGACATGATCCCTCACCACTGAGACTTTTGATTTTGAGCATTGGGTTGGAGAATGTTGCTCTTTCCTACCACGGGTAACGAGACCTTCAATGACCTGCTCCACAGGTGAAATGTGGCCTTCTAATTGGACATTGTGCTAGCAAGTAAAACCGGAGTTGCCTAGGTATGATAATCATTGCTCTGATACCACATGTCACATGGTTATTCTTCAACCTAACCACGTGCGATACAAAGGTGTGAAGAAGCACCAATGTAAGCCTTTAGAGGTTTTGAGACTTGCTAGAATTAAAAGGGACTTGAAAGAATGAAGAAAATGTAAGCAAAGTACTAAAAGAGTTTAAGTGAATGAGTATACAAGAGCTTTATTGAGAATTTCCAAGGATGATTACAAATGAAACCCCTATGGGATATTTATAGAGTTATACATCGACATTAGACGCCTAAACTGCCTAGCAAGATCGACAACGTCATTCTAGAGGCTTCTCTGATTTTCATGACACTGTCTTACCAACATAGAGAGCTTCCCGAGTGTCCAAGGAGATTCTAGAGGCTTCTGGACATGTCTAAAGGGGCCTAGCGAGCGTGCAAAGCTTTTCGTAGCTTTCGTCTCCTACGCATGCACCCCGCACGTCGTCACACCTTCTATCTCAAACCTTCTAAAGACTTCTAAAGATCTCTCAGTCCTTCTAGGTGCACACCATGCGTGTGTGCAAATGCCACGGGCTCCTGCCTATGCCATGTGCACAAGTGCCTGTCTGTCTCCCTCGTGCATGCACACATGCGTTGTCAGGGCTGTGCGCGTATGGCATGCAGTTGTGTGCTCATGGAGGTGTCATGACCTTGGCGTGGCCTTATGCTTTACCATTGGGCTTTTGGACTGTGTGAGACTTCTTAGGCTCCTCTTGGACTGTGCTAAGGAACATTTACTTCGAAAAATTTTGATGTGCTTTTGGTGGGGTGGGGGTAATACCCTTGTTTAATTTCTTTTCTCATCTTTTTATTTAATTTTTGTTGAGTAGAGTGTTGCTTCTAGTGTGCTGCTCCAATTGTATTGTTCTTTTCAAAAAAGAGAAAAAGAACTTTTAGAGGAGGTAAAAATGTCTTAAGCACTAAATTGTGTTTGCATTTTTGTCATTGGTTACTTCTTTAATTGTTTATTGAAGCTTGAATTATATTTACTTTGTTTCACATATTTACTTTGTTTCACATTCTATGTTAAACAATAAATATTATAGTTTAGTTTAGTTGATAAAAACACTTAAGAGGATTAATGGTTGGATACTAAAACCCCCTTTCCATGTACAATTATTGAACTAAAATTAACCTTACTTTAAGGTTTGATAACAAATATAAAATGGAATAATCGTTTTGTAGTACAATATGTTGTAGGGATGGGCACAGATGGAGCCTCCCATTTATAGTATGGAAGCTAAGTTCATGTTAATTTCTAAAACTAAGATCACTTGGAGTAGAAATGGAATAATAATAATGTAATTGTATTTTATAAGTTGAAATATTTAAATAATTCGTAATAAATATAAAAAGTAAGCTAGTTTATGTTTAAATGAATCATGTCAAAAAAAATATCTCAACCATATTCTCTCTTTCGTACCATTTATTTAGTCCTTAAAACTTTGTTTTTTAATTAAATATCTAATAAACTTTCTAAACTCTTAATTTTGTATGAGCTCTAACTTTTTAAATTTTCTATTGCAGATCTACTATATTCAAAATAACAAAATATTATCTAAGACCTATTAGATTAAATTTACTTCTTTTTTTTTTGTCAAGGGAGACACTAAATTTTATTTTTAATAAATTTTGAATAATGATACATAACAAAAAAAAAGTTTGAAACTTTTAACATTTTGAAGCTTTTAGTTTTTAAAAAGTTGAAAAACTAAACCTACAAACTTAAAAAGTTCAATTTAATATTTAATTTTCCTACTAAACGATGTAGTACAGATATAATATTTGATAATGGAAAAAAAATAAGAAAAATAAATAAAGACACAATATTTGATAATGTAAAAGGAATCAGAAAAAATATTGTCTTTAAGAAAAAGATGAGCCCAAGATGAGAGATGACGAAAAAGGAATAAATTATGGAAGAGAAGGGACAAATGTGGAATTTAAGAAAAAATTAACTCAAATTATATGGACTTCATAGTTTTTTTTTTTATTTTGTTATACCAACCGTAAATATTTTCAGTTTTATTCCACATAATAAATTAATTTATATAACAAGTTAGAGAAGCAATCAGCAAAAAGGATAAAATCCTTAAGATGAGGCATTGTCTTGATGAGTACACACAACATCATTAGCCTAAAGAATTTTC
>JBBPDI010077405.1:0-14835 GCA_037974545.1 Cucumis variabilis | reverse complement strand
GTGAGTTATATCGCATTGAGAAAGTCATATATCTTATTCTCCCGGTAGCATGGACCATCCTTCACCACCTTCCTTAAGCAAGTTAGTTTGCTTAATCTTCCATCTTGCCATAATTTATTCTCTTGTGTATGAGTCTCTAAGTGCAAGTAAATAGTTTTAGTTCTTTTTATATATTCTTTTAACTCAATCTTCATAACGCCTAACCGATAAGTAGATCCTAGAACTAATGTCTTGAAACAATTCTCTATGTTTGACCTTGGATCATCTAGGTAAACCTATTGTTTCTCTTGCACTTCGGCAAACAGTAGAAAAACTTTTACTCAACAAGCACTTAGCTATTCACGATGAAGAGGTATATAGTGAGCATTTCGCATGCTATGATCATGGCCCATGACTTGTAGCATAGAAATAAGCACATAATGATATAGAGAGATATAGTGAGCATCTTACACCTGATGAACCTGTTTCGTGACGTATTGCAATTGCATTATAGAAATGTGAAACTACTAGTCCTAGTTTGTCGACCACAAACAAACAACCAACCATCTCGTGGTTGTGGTAACCCAAGATAAAAGGAAATTATTGAAGATCTCGGGCAATTATGAAAATTTCAGGCAAGATTAAGGACATAAGGTTGGTTTCGAGGCAATCTCGTTGCTTGGTTGGTTGAGATTGAAAGAAAAAAAGAGAAATGCAGAAAGATTTTGGGCCATCTTGATGCTAGTTCGATCGAGATTAGAAGAAGAAAAAGGAATCTCAGTCAATTTCAGGCATGAATCAAGTAGAGATTGAAGATAAAAAGAAGAAATTAAAGGATCTTGGGGCTATTCTGGCTGTATTCAATCGAGACTGGAGAAAAGAAGAATTTAATTGGTGATGTCAGAGTGATCTCGAGCCATTTTTGGCCGATAGCACTGAAGATTAAGTATTCGATGGAGTGAAATCCATATGTCTTAAGTTTAATTCATGAATTTTTGTGACCTAGTAGGAGATGGATTAAAGAAATCAAAAGGTGAAGCTGGTAGTGTCAATTTATTTTCATGAAAAATTTAGCAACTTCGCATAAAGGTTTCTCACAATTCACTCAAATGACTTTCAAAGAATCAATATTGAATTATTTCCTAAAGAAGGCCACTGGAGAAAAAAAACAAAGGAATTGTGAAGGAAAATCTCTTCAAGTTTGTGAGTGATTTTAAATGTTTTCCATATATATTTTATTAAGCATGATTTCTAATCTTTAAAGGCATGTTTTAAGATAAATATTTAACCTATTGCTTTCTATTATATTGGTAAAATTGAATGTTTTACAAACGATTTCTCAAAGTTATGCTATGATTGACTTTTATGATTTTAGATTATGAAAACAAATAATGTTTCAAGGTTTTCAAGTATGTTTTATCCTAGCCCAAATATTACTAGGGACCTATTGTGCACGTGTAGTTAACTTCATACTAATGTTGGGTTGACGAGCCTATTTTTAACTATGGGTCGTTGCTTATTTTGTGTAATGCAATGTTTGTTCGTGGATATATCATGTTAAGCTCTGATTGAGCGACCTATTAGGCGAATATAATATGCTAATGCAATAAAATAAGCAAATCTCATCTATGTGTTGATACTATTCTCATGATATGTGAGTAATACAAGTTTTCCTCTCTATCGTCGAAGTGTAACCGAATGAAGGTTTTCTGGTAAATCTAGGATTGAACTCAGAGAATTAATGTCCTATTAAATCTATCACTTAACTAAACCTATGCCATATAATAGATACAAAGTGAATATGAACAATAAATTTTGTCCCAATTATATACACTAAGGTGCAATTGGTGGTGTAAGGTGATCATGGAGATGGAGCATGATGGAAAATGAACTATTATTGCAGGCATGGCATGAAGGAATATTTAATTAACTAATCGTAATGTATTGTGTATTAAAATTTTTAGGTGATACAAAGCATCTATTAACTTCAGAATTAAGGCAAACGTCCTTTCAGCACATTCTCCATACTTGCTTACCTCTCAGGATCCATATACTCTAAGTTAAGCTATGAAATTACTTAATCAGTTTGTATGTATCACAAGTAATTTGTCCTAATTTAAGGCGAGCAACCTTCGGTGCTTTCGTCAGACACATTTACATTTCAACAACTTATGCAAAGAATGAAGTTGAATGAGATTGTTGGTTGTTGATAAATTTAGACTTACTAATTTCATATGTGTGTAACACAAATGCAATACATCACTAAGTCAAGTCATCACACGTAATGCGCTCACTATAACTCTCTGTATGGCATGCTTTTATTCTAGGCGATGAGACATGGGTCATGATCATAGCATATGAAATGCTCATTATGTACCTTTTCATCGCATAATACTTAAGTCCATGTTGAGTACAAGTTTTTCTACTGTTTGTCCAAGTGTAAACGAAATAATAGATTTCCCTGAGTGATCCAAGGTCGAACACTAACAATTGTTGATAGACATTAGTTCTAGTGAATTACTCATTAGTTGGACATTATGAGAATTAATTACAAAGGGATAAAAGAATCATAACTAGGATTAGAACTACTTATGTACGTCTATAGAATCTGTAAAGGAAAGTAAATGGATGCGAAATGGAATTGTATGAGAACTAACTTGTATGCGAGAAAGAGTGAAGGAAGGTTTACGCCCCATTAAGGGATTAAGCAATGCAAGAGCTTGATGCGATTTAACTTACTTAATCAACTTATGATTAAGGCATGCTCCTCTCAAAGTCAATGAATGCCACACATAGTCTCATTTTGCGATCTACATGACTAAGTCTGAATAGGCGAGATAAATTTAAGAATATTCACTTATAACACTTATAGAACTTCGCGATTAAGAACAGCAACCTCTCAACGTCTAATGCTCACACTTGTTTGCCTTTCGAGATACAAATGTTGGAAGTTATCTGGCTAAAGTGGAGTTTGACCAAACTCCTCCTTGTGTACATTATTCTTATCCTTGCAACTTGTCCTCTCGAGTAGTTGGTGATTAACATTGGTCAAGTGATGAATATAGCTCAACTAATGCAATACGGATTATAAGTTGTACTTCTTATAAAAAATATCATTGACTTAAACTACTGATAACACTTCGACAAAAAATTATGGAATGAAAAGGTATAAACATGTAATATATGTAAAGAATGTAGGCCTTAGTCTATTGTACAATATGAACAAGTTATATTATACAGAACTGCAATTCAAAGGTATAAAATGCTCATCATCTGGTTGAGATGGAAGGACTGAAGACTATAGTGCAAAAGCTCAGAACGCTAAATATAGAGCTCAAGGCACAAAATCAAGTAATCAGGGGATGATAGAACAGTCAGCCAAATGCAATGATATGCAGTTCAAGGCAACATTGAGATATCTTCATGCGGCGATTGTAGCATCATCCCATTGCTTGAAGTTCCTTAAGTGGTGGCAACGCTTTTAATGCAGAACGATGCTGTGGTAAGCGGCGAAGCAGAATCCTCTCAATCCCTGCCTCAACAGTAAACTTAGTTAGTGTATTTTGGGTCTTACGTTTTGTACTTTTTAATTCTTGATTCATGTAATTTGTATTTCATTGTATTTATGTTCTTCCGAATGAAAACTACAACTTTTGAGTTAATTTTTTGTGCATTTAATCTTTCTTGTTGCAAACTTGGTTCCCTGATTTTTAATATTCTAGTTTTTCTTTGCAAGTCAATAACACTTCAATGAATTAAATTATGCAAAATAAGGTTTTATTTGTTATTTAGGCGTTTAAATTGTTAAGGAACCGTACTTAGAAAAGATCTCCAGAGTTTAGTAGGCGAACAAGCTTTACCTCAAACTTCTTTTGTAAAAATTTTTCTATGAATAATATTATCATTCACTTTTAGCAATGGGGACATTGCTAACATCTAAATTTTGGGGTGTGCGAGGTCCCCATTAAAACTTTTGAAACTTTTTGGAAATCCTCTTAAAAGGTTAAAACAAACAAGGTGTTTTAACAAAAGTTGAAACAAAGCAAAAAATGTGATAATCCTAAAAAATTATGTATTATATTTTAAATCTTAATAACAACTCCTATGTTGCCTCCTCTTGCAAAAATAAAGAAGCAAAGCTTCATAAGTAAAAAGTCAGAGAGTAAGTAATAAGAGACGATAAGAGTTACATTTGAGGAGAAAAACGAACTCATAGAGTACCTATGATTTTCTACTAAACACCAAACCTAATATAATTATTATAAAAAGCATTACTTCGTTAAATAAAAAGATTCAAAACTTTTCAAAAAATTTAGCCATTTCAAAAATTAAAAATAAGATTTACTATAAGGAATGAACAAGAGAATTTTGAGTATGAAGCTTACCGCAATCTGAACTTGAAAATGTTTTCATCGCAAGAAGTACGCGATGAGAGTAAATCCTAAATAACGAATAGAACTTGCTTGCATTTTGAGAAGTGTTGAAACATAAGAGGGAAAGGTGAGTTTTTAAGGAGGAATTGTACTTGAGGACAAGCATAATTTGGAGCAATGCTTGAGGACAAACATTATTCTAAATTTAGAGGTGTGGTATCATGTATAAATATTCGTTATTATAGCTCCTTTTATTAGAATAATAAGGTCAAAATGCACAAGAAGATGACCAAAACGCGTAATTTGTGTTATAAACGCATAAGTATTTAGAAGTACACTTTACATAAGTACTATGCCTATTTCACGCGATTTAATATCTAAATGCAGGATAATGAATAAAGAAAGGAACTAGTGAATTGCAAAACACATCTCACGAAGGACTATAGCCAGAAACTCATCTAGCAATTAACATCTCAAGGCAAGGAACAAAGCTATCATGCGAAGAAGGGTCACTAGAAAACATGAGCAATAGTTGGAGATTATGTGACATGCGACAAACACTTTTCGGGCGGATGACGCTGACAAGTTCAGAAGATAGAAGTTTTCCTCTCAAATGTTGCCTATATAAAGTCATATCCATTAACCTACAAAGTGTGATTAAATGGGCCAAGATCTTAGAGAGAGGCGAAAAGGAATAGCCTTTACACAGTCTGTCAATGTTTCTTCTTCTTCTCCGATCAGTTGCAAAAGTGAAAGCTTAAACACTGAGAAGGAAGAATCCATACTTCCATTTTCCCTAACTTGTAATGTTTTTCCACTCTATTTTCTCCCCATTTTTGCATTTCTTTGTAATATAAGTTGTTCGTACAATGGCCTAAGGTCTACATTCTTTACATATATTACATCTTTCTACCTTTTCAATCCATCATTTCTTTACTTTTCATTTGTCCAAGTGTTATTAGTAGTTCAAGTTAGTAATAGTTTTTGATAAAAAGTATAACTTATAATCCTTATCACATTAGTTGAGCTATATTCATCACTTGGTCAGTGTCAATGCCAACTATCCGAGTGGACAAGTAGCAAGGATAAAGCTAATCCGTGCAAGGAAGAGTTTGGTAACAAACTCCACCTTAGTGAGATAACTTCCAACATTTGTATCCTGAAAGACAAACAAGTGTGAGCATTAGGCGTTGAGAGGTTGTTATTCTTAATCGCAAAGTTCTATAAGTGTTACAAGTGAATACTCCTAGATCTATCTCGCCTATTTCGACTTAGTCATGTACATCCCGAAAGCAGACTGTGTGGCATTCAATGACTCTGAGAGGAACACGTCTTAATCATAAGCTGATTGAGTAAGTTAAATCGCATCAAGCTCTCACATTGCTTAATCACCTAATAACACGTAGACCTTTCTTTACTCTTTCTTGCATACAATTTAGTTCGCATACAAATCCATCTTACATCTAATTACTCCCCTTTACAGATTCTCTAGACGTACATAAGTAGTTTAATCCTATTTATGATTCTTTTATACCTTCGTAATTAATTCTCATAATGCTCAAACTAATGAGTAATTCACTAGAACTAATTATAAAAAATTCCCAGTGTCCAACCTTGGATCACCCAGGTAAACCTACGTTTCGTTTGCACTTGGGCAAGCAATAGGAAAACTTATACTCAACGAGGACTTAAGTATTATGCGATGAAGAGGTACATAGTGAGCATTTCGAATGCTATGATCATGACCTATGACTCAGCACCTAGAATTAAAGCATGCTATTCAGAGAATTATTATGAGTGTATTACATTCGATGACTTGACTCAGTGACATATCGCATTTGCGTTACACACACACACAAAATTATCAAGTCCAAAACCAGAACAGTCATATGATACACACACTAAAGTGAGCATTTAGTTGAACATGTCTTTCCATGTGACGTTCTATCACCAAACTCTATTTTTTTTGCCTAATATCTTGCGATAAGACATATAAAATGCAATAAAAGAAGAATAAAGTTAATCAAATCTTCTACTTTTCCCATGTTTTCTTCTGTTCTTATACGACAAGGCTTCGTTATTTTATATAAAAGGCTACAATAACTTGTCTTTCTACAAGTTTTCAGCTATCAAGAAGGGTATAAGTTTTTATGGCTTAAAAAAGAGGGATAACAGTGAAAGTTGTATCCTATTGACTACTCCGTCTTAGGATGAAAAGGTTTAAATACTGTATATGGCTATGGATAATGTCTTACAAATTATCTATGGAATGTTGCCAACAATAAATGTTTATAAATATTATGTTATGAAATGATATTTTAATGTTAAATGTTTCTTAAGCCAAGGTTTATGCTAAATTGTTTGAGAAAACATGGTTTCTAAAACTTTTCCTCACTAAGTCTTTCGACTTACCCTTTCAAAATGTGATGCATCTTAACGTTGTTTTTCCTAATTATTAAAGTCTTCCGCTTTCTAGGTGTTTTAAGAAGTAGTTTGTCACCTTGTCACATATTATTCTCTGTGCATGATTCTCTGGCTAAAAGTAGCTTTAGTTTTATTTATCTTCTTTCTACTTGATCGTCATAATGCATAAACAATGAAAAGACCCAAAAACTAATGTTTATAAACAATTCCCTATGTTTAACCTTGGATCACCCAAGTAAACTTACTGTTTTACTTGTAATTGGGCAAATAGTATAAAAACTTGTACTTAACGAGGACTTACACGCGATTTATAGGTACATAGTGAGCAGCTTACATGCTATGATTATGACCCATGACTCATCACTTAGAATTAAAGCACGTAATACTAAAAGCTATGGTGAGTGCATTACACGCAATGACCTAATTTAGTGATGTATTACAGCTGCACCATACAAATACGATACTATTAAGTCCAAAATTATCCAGCAAGTTTAAGTAGAGCCATGAAACATCTTAAAGACAATGTATTCTACGACTCGGCCTTTGTCTAACAAGCTTTTATTTATACGTCCTATCCAGGCGACCAATCTAGGTGTTTTATCCAAGTGACCACTAACTAGGAGATCAATATAAATGATTTTCATTTAAATAACCAATTTAGGTGACGTTCACCAATTTAGGCGATCACATCAGACGACCGAGTCCATGCATTTCTATTTTAGGTTCAAAACTTAGACACCTAACTATTGTTTTGCCGAACTCTTAAGATCCAATTCCAACACAAGCTATCATGCTCATTGAAAGCATCAACTTCATCGGCTTGTGTTTATTTTCAGAAAAATTGCAAGTAGGGTGGTAGTTTGTCTTACCCCCTCCCATGCTCTCCCCTCTAAGCCTAAAAGAAAGTGCAGAAACTAGCAAGTATCACTCTACTCTTACGATACTTATTGACAACCTTCTACACTACTAACCTTTAACTAGAAACAATCAAGGAAAAACATTCATAATACTTGTATAAACATATTCAATGTAACTGTACAACCTATAATGTATAGGTGACTAAAGTTTAGTAACCAAAAGACACATACACAACTGTTCAATCAAACCCTCACATTTCAATATAGTCCTAGATGTATGATCAAGATAAATGGTGACAAAAGAAACCTAAAACTGGATGGCATACTGACAACAATTGGTCAAGCTTAGGAATCACGACATCTACCTGAATAGTGAGAAACATTTGAAATCATGAGCTAAAACCCAGTGAGTGACTAATTTTAAACAAAACATGCTTAGAAAATGGGATATAAAGAATTCTTGGCAAAGCAATACAAATACTTGTAAAACTTTTTCATTAATCGAATACTCATCTAGCTTACATTGTAATAAGGCACGCACAACACTTCTAATGTCTTCGTCGCAGTGAGGTAGGCCTAATGTCATGATCACACTTTTCATAAGCATCTATAAGTGTTCATACGGTACTTGTTCCTACAGTAGAACAAGTTAGGCAACTAAATGCAAATAGTTAATTGCACAGTGAACATGTTTCACAACATCCACCTCTATTCTTGAGAAAAAGGTGTTAGAAAATGGGTTTAGAGGAAAAGGTTTTCATAAATGTTTGAAAGTAAATTTGAGAACAAGCATTGTTTTAAATTTGGAGGTGGGATAACTTGTAAAAATACAAGTTATTGCAGCCTTTTAGGTAAAACAATGGATTCAAAATGTGAGATAAAGGACCAAAACATGTATCTTTTAGTGTAAAATTATAATGTTAAGAAAATTCACCTTACATAAGTCATTATGCCTGATTAACTATGTTTTAAAGTGTTTTTATTTACAGGATGGTGAAAAAGAAGAAATGAAACGAAGATCATGCAAGAACATAATGATAATAAGCTACCTAACAAATCATAAGACGAGATGCCAACACATCATTACTCAAGATGATTCGTTAAAAGACAAGAGTGGTAGTTGGAGCTGATATGACAAGAAACCACTACTTTCTACATTGATATTTGTAGGTAAGGTCGAATGTGGAACATAGAAAGAACGAATGTACATGAACAATTATGTACATTCATAAGCATCTATAGCATAATTAATTTTTCACCTAATTATGTCTATAAGTAGCTCTAACTCCTCATGAACAACGAATCCAAAGGGGGTCATCCCCAATGGAGACCGATGAAAGGATAAGTTTTAGAGTCTTTTACCATTTGTAGTAGTAGTCGTTCTTCCATCTCTTCTCTATTCAACACCTGAGTGAGAGCGTAGAGAGAGATTAGAAAGAGAGAAGCTCACCTACCATTTCTCTATCTTTTAAAAGAGCCAATGTCACACTCCACTCCGGGCACCTGCCTACTAGTCCCAAGATGTGACATGATGTCAGCCAAAGTCATTCACCTCCAGAACAACCTCAACTGACACATGACATGAACACTTCCCAAACTTTTAAAAATAGCGGAAGTCTTTCAAATAATAAACATTCAAAGTAGTAGTCATTTTACTTGAAATATCTTTAAACCATAGTGTGACCACTTCAAATCTTTTATAAAATATAACATGGACAATAAAAAAAACATGAATAAATAAGTGTTTGAACAATCATATGATTATTTTCAAACAACCAGTGTCCTTTGTATAAGACAACTATGTTGGTCATGGCAACAGTACGTTCAACATGCAAAGATCCACAATCTGCACCTGAAAAATGGAAAAACATTTTGAAAGGGTAAGTCGAAAGACTTGGTGAACAATGATTTTATAAAACAGGTTTTCGTAAACATTTTGGTATAAAATCGTAGCTTAAATACATTTATCAATAAATAATCATAACATGAAACTTGAAACATTTGCATAGCTTTTGTAAGGCAGTTATCCATAACCATGGGCAGTATTTATCCCTTCGTCTGTAGATGGAACAGTCGATGGGTAGCTAACCCCCTCCTTTAAGGCATAAAATACTCCTCCTGATGGCTTATAAGCTATAGACTCGTCAATCCTACCATCAGTATGGAGTTAACCACATGTATACAATAAGTCTCATGATATATTCGGACATGGCATAAAAACATTTGAAAACATGAAATATTTTCTTCAAAGTAATTGAAATATTTTCTTGAATCATGGAATCATAACGTAGCTTGGAAATATAGTTTTAGTAATCATTTATGAATAACATGGCTTGTATAAAAACTTGAGATCATATTTAATAAATCTTTTTACTTTTAAAGCTTGAAATCAAATTCAATAAATACTTTAGAAATCATGGTGTTACTCACACGTTATTGCCTATAAGCTTGAAAAAATGCTTAACAAATCATTTAAAAATCAAGGTGTTACTCACAATCACTTGAATATAGTCTTGGTATCAAGAATTCCTTCTCGTCCTGAAAAATTCATAATTTAATTTTAATTAATTTCTTGAACATTAAAATATTCAAAAAAATCCTTAAATATTCCAAAAAATATCAACACTACTCAAAATAGCCCAAAGACAACCCAATGGTGCCCACTGATATGGTGGGTGGGGTTGGGCGCGCTCATATAACCTAGGGCCTTTGCGCATGCTAACCTTGTAAAAGGTGCTACGTGTCACAATCGTAGCGTTTTAACCTCGACACGGATGATTATGTGGTACTTGAAATAACTCGATGAACAAGCCAGTTGATCAAAATCTGAAAGTCACAGACAAAGTCAACATCTGATGTAACCTTTCTTTGCGTTCTTGGGAAAATTGTTTATAAAAAGCGAGCAAGAAAGAAATACATTGAAATCGACGTTACAGTAAGCATTAAAGAGTGTCAGTTACAAGGGAAAAAGTTTACTTCCAAAGGGTACGACAATGCTTGGGTGGGGATTCAACTACTATGTCTCTCCTATAGTATATTTTGGCTTGCATATGAAAATACCGAAACGCCACTCCCAAGCAATATGAGTTAAAAGTAAAAGCAACTAGCTAAACTATGTACAAGACATAAATATAAGATAGATTTAGGGTATTAGAAACATACGTCCAAAGGCAAACATGCGTTGGACAAGTATAATCGTGACAAACTCCCTTACTTAAACAGTTGACGTTACCATCGACTGGCAAATCTGGAATCCTTCAATCTTCTGCTTCCATACTTCACGGTCATTGGCACGTCTTCTAGTTGTTTCTTCCACGAGGAGGTCCTTCCATTTCACCATGAACTTGTGTATCCTCCTCGTGGGTCTTCTTCTTCTCCTCGCTCTCTCAGCAAGGATTCCTCTCATTTCTTCTAGTCCCTCATATCTTCCCATGAGTGGGTGATCTTGTATCATCAATACCGAATTTATTCAAGTTGTAGTGTAACTATTACTCGATCTTCTACACAAAAGTCCAGGGGCGATGCTTTTTAACTACCCATCTTTTTGGTCGCTTCGAGACTCCATCTAGACTGACCCAAGTGATGCCTGATTTCTGCTTCCATCCTTTGGTAATCTTACGAGTCTGAGGACTCTTCTCAACATAGGAGGGATCAACAAGGAGCGATAGTTCATGTTGTCCACCACCAACAATCTCTTTTGGGCTTCTTTCAGTTGACAAATTCATCACAGATTGGGTTGACTTCAACCACTGAACCCCATTCTTTTGTACTAACTTACCGACCTTCGTCAAACTCATGCCATTTTCATCGATGGAGTTTTTTTGCACGGATTCCTTCGACACATCCCACATTGGGCCATCAGCTTGACATGCCTATGTACGAGCCAACATATACGAAATCACATGATTGTTCCTTTGACTAAGGGCATCAGCTGCCCGATTCCTCGCTCCTTTCCTATGTTCTGACCCAAAATCAAATTCGAGCATGTCTCTCTATCCCCTACTTGACTCAAAATTAGATTCGACTAAGTACTAAAGTGGCTGGCAGTATCGTTGTACGTCTCTCTGACAAAAGTAGATCTCTAGGAATACTGTTTTCCATCCCTCCAACTCGGTACCATAGTAAGCGTTACTTCTTCAAACATCGTAGAACTTCTTTCTATGGTACTTGGTTTCTGACTCTTAGATGCGATGGGTTGTCCATTCTGTATGAGGACATTACCCAACGCATAATCAAATACTTTGAGGTGAGCTTCAATAGATTGGGTCACACCTACAAACCCAAAAGTTGGCCCTTCCCTTAGAGCTTGCTTCAAGACACGATTGTTGACGCACAACCGTCTCTTCTCTTCTTCCTGTAAAAAGACTTGAGCTTCATACCGAGCTTTTGTAGGTTTAACAAATCTTGCCCTCAATAATCGTTTCGATTGTGTCTAAAGTTTAGCTAACTCTGACAATGCCACACGACCATCATTCTTTGTAGGCGATTCTGACATAGGCAAAAATTTCAAGCATTCAATCATTGTATTTCTCTGAGACACACCTTGTGTCTCCGTGAACTGTCTCCCTTTAGCTATCTTCTAACTGAAACGGGGTGGCCTCAAACATATCTCATCTCGAGTGAGGTCTTATCTTAGTTGCATAGTTAAAATCATTCTCAGTCCTTTTGGTTGTTGAAGGTTTGTGTGAATAATGTTGGGGATAGACCCCGTGATCATCAGACATTTAGCCATAGGCATCAAGATCACTTGATGTTCGAGGAGGAATTCCATTCCAAGAACTATATCAAAGTCATCCATACCTATAACCACAAAGTGAATAGGACAGCTCCATCCTCCCAACTGTATCACCGCTTGTTTCACTAATCTGATTATGGGTAAAGCTGTAAAATTCACTAAGGGTGTAAAAATCTGAACTAAACCGAATAACCGAACCAAACCAAATCGGTTTGGTTCAGGTTGGATTAGACATCAAATGTATTATTACCGAACTGAACTGAATTGAATTGGGTCAGTTCGGTTCGATTCAAATTAAAAGTAAAGTTAGGTTAAATTTTAAAGTAAAGTTCTATTCCTCAAACACGCCATGGGTTTCTTCATTCGTTAATCGTACTTTGTTCTTTGCCATTTTCTTTGTCATTCGTCGTGGGTTTCTTTGCCTTTCTCCGAGGTTTTCTTCCATCTTCCATCTGGGTTTGTTCGTCTTTTGCCATTCCTTTGTCGTGGGTTTCTCCATTCTCCATTTTCTGTTTGTCGCCATTCGACATTCTTCGTTCTCTGTAGGTTCAGGTCAGCCATCTCGATTCTCATTGGGTTATTAAATATTGGTTGATTGATTTTTTGTTTTGAAAATGTTACCATTATATTTTTGGCATTTGATTTCAATCTATTTGCTACTGTGGGTTAACAATCTATTTGCTAAATGAATTTGAATGTTAAATGGAAACATAAAAGGTTTTTGGATTGAGATCTTTACCAACACGAAGCTTCCCAATTTAAGTGAATTCCAATATTTAATTTTTATTTTGGGTGTTTGGTGACACCAAATTCTCTCATTATTTGCAATTATTTTCAAACATATTTTATTAATTCATTTGATCAAATTTACCTTTTAAGTACTTATCTAACCCCCCAACTAATTTCCTTTCACACCTCAACCATAGACTTTTCTGTTTATATGTAATTGATTGTTTTTTCTCAAGGAATCTGAGTTTTCTTGTTCTTGTTAAAAGTATGAACATAAGAATGTTCTAACTTAGTTGACTGAATTCTTCTTCTTTTGTTGAATGTTTCAATTAAGTTATGCTACGAGTTTAGTTTAATTTGTTAATTTCTTTAATCATGCATGTTAGAAATTTGGTATTCCCAATATTTTTAAGGTTGTTTGTGGCAGGTATTTTCTATGACATTTGTCATCATGTGCTTTGGTGAGTTGCCCTTAATAAGACCAACTAAAGAGAAATTATTTTTGCTAAATGCTATATATAAAGGGATGAAATGTTTGTGACATTTCTCTAAATTGAAAGACTGAACTGAAGCTTTTTGAATTTAATTAAATCTGAGCATTAGGCTTAAATCATAAAAGGCTAAATGGTTAGTCTTGAGAAATGTGACATTTCTCTAAGTTGAGTTGATGCAATTAGAACCATAAACAAGGAAAAAAAGGGAATGAAAAGCTTAAGAGAAGCCATAGAGAACATATAGATTTTACTTTACTTATATTCTCAATATAAGCAGCATCACTAGTATAGGATCTACTTTACTTATTGTTTTACTTTGATGATTATTAGTTAAAAATTGTGTGCTTTTTTGTTTGTTTTCTTTGATGATTATTAGGATGACTTCATTCTCTATAGACGAAACTTCAAAACAAAGTTGTTCTAGTCCAGTGTTAGAAAAAAGAAAGTCAGTTAATCTACCATCATCGGTATGGGAACATTTTATAAAAGTAGAAGATTGTGATCCTAAATTTTCTAGGGCTGCTTGTAAACATTGTGAGACTTCATATGCTTATGATTCCAAAAGAAATGGTACAACTAATTTAAAAAGACATTTAGAAAAATGTAAGAAGTATGTAGATCCATCAGAAGATAATGTTGAAGGAGAGGGAGATTCTAAAAGTAGTTTAATGGCTACATCATTCACTCAAGAAAATTGTAGAACAATGCTTGCTAGTATGGTTATCTTAGATGAATTGCCATTTAAATTTGTAGAAAGTGAAGGATTTCATCAATTTTGTCGGGCATTAAATCCAAAGTTTGTGATTTCATCAAGAGTAACTGTTGCAAAGGATTGTTTTCAAATGTATATGAAGGAGAAAAAAAAGTTAAAAAGTGTATTAACTCGAAGTGGTCAAAGAGTTTGCTTAACCACGAATACATGAACTTCTCTACAAAATATTAATTATATAGTTATAACGGCTCATTTCATTGATGATGATTGGAACCTTCACAAAAAAAATTTGAACTTTTCTCAAATAGCTAATCATAAAGGAGATACAATAGGGAGAGCCATTGAAAAGTGCTTAGAAGGATGGGGTATTGATCTCTTTACTATAACAGTTGATAATGCAAGTTCAAATGATGTAGCCATTGCATACTTGGTTAAAAAGTGTAGAGGCAAAAATGGGTTGGTGTTGAATGGTGAATTTATTCACGTTAGATGTTGTGCCCATATTCTTAATTTGATTGTTAGTGATGCCTTA